>JAOTQJ010008088.1:0-18209 GCA_025642045.1 Solanum sejunctum
AAATTAGAAATACAAAAAATAAAACAACTTAAAGTATATATATTTTCCAAAGATAATTATTTTAAATTGTTGAAAAATTCAAGAAGTTCGATAACTAATCTATATCGTGGTTGGTAAAAATTGGATGTCAACAAGATAATCTAATTTTTTCTTCATTATTGAAAATAGATGTACAAAAGTTGCATATTTTATCTCCTCTAGTGGATGCTATAGATTTTTTCCTTCATACGGCGCTGTAGACAACTTGATTCAATAATACGGATTATGGTGGATTTTTCATATGATCTATTAAATGAGATTTAAAGTGGTCCACCTTCTCATTCTTGGAAATTTCCTTCTGATTGTGCATTCAAGATA
Organism: Solanum sejunctum; assembly: GCA_025642045.1. NCBI lineage: Eukaryota > Viridiplantae > Streptophyta > Magnoliopsida > Solanales > Solanaceae > Solanum > Solanum sejunctum. The sequence goes on from JAOTQJ010008088.1 coordinate 358, forward strand.
TGGGCAATGGTCAAAGAGTTGGATAAACCGAGAATAAAGATTGTTCTTTTTCTTATATCTCATTAAGGATATTAGATATCATGAGATAGGCATCGATATGAATAAATGTTTACCGAGGTAACAATTCTATGTAGAATAAGCTACATATAAATATTGATAAATATGCTACAAGCTCGAGCAATGGTAACAACCTCTTGCTCAAATGTAGAGTAAGACTACATCAAATGGATCTTTTTAATCTTGACTTCTCATACAGAAAAATCTTAATGCGTAGAAATATCCTTTGTTATAAATAGTACAGTGATATATAGAAAGAAAATGACCCTTATCATTCTTTAGCCATTGCCCATATCATGAATGCAGAACCAGAAGGAAACTTCCAAGAAAGAAGGTGCACCACTTTAAAAATCACTCATCTCACTGAATAGATCATATGAAAAGTCCACCATAATACATATTGTTAAATCAAGTTGTCTACAGTGACATATGAAGAAATAATCTTTAGCTTCTACTAGAGGAGATAAAATATGTAACTTTTCGTACATCTATTTTCAAATAACCAAGAATAAAGTAAGCAATTTTAATATTAATTTAATTTCTAGGAAAAAAGATAAAGATAGATTAATATTTAACCAATTGTGTAGAGCCTCCCACAGTTCCAGAATCAAGAACTTCAACAGTCCTAACTTTTGTTACTATAGAGGGAAAAAAGTTTATTTTATTCATTTGGCCTGCATATACTAATCAATCATTTTTCAATTTTATAATTAATAGTTGAACAATAACAATAATAACTGCGTCTCATAATAAATACTTATTGTTCTTGTCCATCACTCCATATAATTTTATCTTAATCAATATGTTTGGGAGAAAAACAAATGATAAAATCATATCAGCCTACAAAAATAGTCATTTTTTGAAATCCATATAGTGTTTAGTTTTCAAAAAATCATGACGGTATCTTGGATCTCTTACTTGCTCAAGTTTGAAATTCATGATACTAGCATGGTAAGCTTCCACATCAAAGGAGCTAAGTATACAACACTTAGATTTGAAAATATTCTTTCATAACTCTCCCAAATATAACACCTCTGATTACTTTATGAATATATCCAACTTGGATCATTCTTTTTCCAAAGTTCACCCATTTCATTGATAGAAGTAATAACAATCTCAAAAGTGATATTTTGTTCCTACCGTCATGATGAAATTCATAGCATATTTGATGATGAATACATTATTGGAATACTATTAATATTTATTGAACATTCTTGAATATTATTATTAATTATTTTCCTGATGAAAAGGAGGAAGATATCGAATGAGAGAGCCACATATGTTTTGGATTTACTGTCATGATCCAAGCCTAGGGCTTAGACGTGACACATCAAATGGGAACCCTAAGGAACTCAAATAAGCCTATTAGCATATCAATTATACATCCTTGGTCGTGGAAGCAAAGAAACAATATCAAGAGAGTATAAATATGGATAAAGGGAATAAGGGAAATCTTTAATAGCATAAATCATAGAAGAGTCAAAGCTCAAGCATAATTACATCACTTTTCCAACAACACCTCTAAATATAAAACGGATGTGGACCAAGACACTTTTCAGGCTCACCCTCATAGAATCAAGAGTTCAACATAAAGAAATAACAAAAGCAAGAGTAGCATAGCTAGTGTCCCCGAACTTGAGGACTCAACAAAGGTTAACTTCAAGATGTCCAAAAATAACCACATGGAGGATGAATGTGAGGAGCTCCGATTCCTACATGGTAATATCCTTTAGGCATAGAGTATGCGTTAGTATCTTTGAATGTATTAAGTATATAGGATGCAATGCAACAAGTGATAGGTAACATAATCAAAAGGCATAAGCATAATCAAGAGATATTGTAATGTCAATATAGCATACATGATCAATGCTTGTAGTAAAACGTGCTTAGTCATAATCAAGGAACTTAAACTCAATGTAGAATATAAGTATACTCGAACCTTACAGAAACATGCTTGATATGGACCACATAACCACCCACTCACCTTACAGTACAACCTTTGTAGAGAGTGTTACCAATACCCCTACCTTACAACATAGTCTTTAGGATAGGTAGTATAAGGTATCCCATACTTTACGATATAATCTTTTAGGAGCCGCAAATTATTCTACCTTACAATTTAATCTTTTCGGTAGAAACCATGAAATGTACCTTACGGCATGGCATTCTCGGTAGGTGTTATAGGATGACCTCACCTTACAATATAATTTTTTTAGTAGGAACCGTTGAGTCATTCTACATTATGGCATAGCCTTTTTGGTAGACCTTATAGAATTTCCATACTTTATGATATAATTTTTTCGGTAAGAATCATAAAAATAACTCATCAAACCATCACATTCAAGTATCAAGAAAGAACTTCTCATTTTCCTAAGAACACAACAAGCATGGAAGCCCAACAGTTCATTTCCAATATCACAAGTGCTTTACATGAACTTAATACCCATGTATACATTCCCTTAACCATAATAGTGTCACTTGATTCATAGGTCATGCAATATATCATCAATATTTCAAGAACCCTTAATCAGATATTTTATCAAACACTTGGTGGTATGTAATGCTAGTTTAAAATCATGCAATTCAAGAGTGAATTCATGTGAGAAAACTTAATGTAAATCAACCCACCAACACTTGGTAACACCCTAATGCAAGATACATTAAAAACCCTCCTCAAATCTCATCATAGAGCATAGATTCATAGATCAAAACATGTTTAAACAATTAATATTTAATGAAACCCAAATATAGTTCATAGTCAAATTCATAGTAAGAAATACCCCCAGAAATATCAACTTGAAAACATGCAATTTACTTAAAAAGGAAGGTTGGGTACCATAGGTGAAAGGAACCAATGATTGAAACACACATACCTCAAATTTATAGATGTTGTTGATGAAGATTTGAATGAAAACTTGAAGCTTGAATGAATTTCTTGAATCCGAAATGTGAGTTTGGGAAACTTGAATTTGGGTAAAATATTTGGCCAAGTGATAGAGACGGTCTTGGGAAATGTCTTGAATGATATGGGGTTGAGACTAAGTATAGGTGTTTTTCTGAATAGCAAGGCTTAGGCCCAAGGCCTCAAAGCCTTGGATCGAAATAGAACTGGAAGCTAAAAATAACACTGGTCTGCACCATGGTCGCATTGTCCCTAGGGCCCGGACCCTCACTAGTTTCATAAATTTTTGGAAAATAAAATTTTGCTACGGTTGCTCTTAAATTGGGGTTATACACATTTCACACTCAATTTTGCCCTCTGATTATGAATATGGAGTCAGATTTTTGATATCACGCACAAATTATGATATATGAGGAAATTACGAATATGGACATTTCTGAGGCACATTTTCGGACACTTTTGGGGTATTTCAATATCCCCCCTTGGGAACATTTGTCCCCAAATGTCAAAAAAATATACATAAGATAAGTATTCAATATGATTTTATCCTAACATATGAATGCAACAATTCATTTAAAAACCATTTTCAAAAATCTCAACATTAGTGCCAAAATCACCACAAACTTGTCAACATAAACATGAATGCATACAAATAACATAAGGGCTGAAACTTAAGACTCGAAATCATATAAAAGACTTAGTTTTACTATCTTAAGCTTGAATAAGATGAAAGAGATATGATTATCGCTTCTTCATGCTTGCTCCGGCTCCCCAAAAGACACCTTCAACTTGGCGATTCACCCAAAAGACCCTAACGAACACTACATCCTTACTAATTAACCATTTTACTCATATCCATCAAACTTCTCCACGGACCTCCTCATATGTCAACTCATCTTATGCAACACCCATAATCTCAAAGAGTCCTATAGCACTTGGGCCATAACACATCCCCTCAACATAGACACATGGAAGCCCGGACGAACACTATCCATTCCCATAGGCAATTCCAATTCATTAGAAACTTTACCAATTCTCCTTAACACTCTATAAAGACCAACAAACCTAAGGTTCAATCCCCTTTCTTGCCACACTGGATCACACCCTTCACGGGTGGAACTTTCAAGTGAATCCAATCACCAACAGAAGAATATATACCCTACCTTAGTACCTAAGGAAACCATCTCCCCCTAGGGATAAAACCCCCACTTCACCATTTTCCACCCCAAAGAATTCAACTCTAGCAAGACGGGGCCAAAGTCTTGCTTTGACTTGACCTCATCAACTAACAAAGATTCAAAACCATCAAAACTAACACACTACCATTCTCATCTTTATCTAATTCCATTTCCAATCAAGCTAACCGGTGTACTTCTTTAACCACCCTTTGTTACCCAAGATCCTACAGTTGTCATAATTAACAAACACCCTCTCATCTTTTAAGCCTTGCATTATCACACTCAATTGACTCGCAAAGTCTTCTTCATTCCAGAAATGAATCATTATACCATCCACAAACTACCACACATATATCAAGGTATGGTTTAAAGACCCTATTCATGAGATCCACAAACATAGTCGGGGAATAGGTCAAGCAAAAGACATTGCCATAAATTCAAAATATCAGAAAGGACACTAAGAAATTCATTGACAATCGGAATTGACTCAATAATCCTAACCCTTACAACATGATAATTGCAACACTCAAAGATCAATTTGTGGCTATGATAAAATATGAATCTACCCATACTTACCACTTTACAAGCTTCCCACTCAAGTGCAGACTCATTAGGAAATTGAAACTTAACTCTACAGGTTCTGCAACCAATGGAAGTATGATATGCTTGTAACCCAACCACCCTAAGGAGAAACTCAAATCTATCATGTCAAGTTCAACAACATCACAAAATAGCACTTTATGGAATAATGACATGAGGCAATCCTCCTATAGACTTTCTATCCACAACAGACTCATTAATAGGGGGTAAACATCGAAAAGACTCACATAACTATTAGGGATACACATATGAACCTTATTAGCACAAAGCAATAATGAAAGAAATAGTGACTCCCGAAACTATCCAAGCATGCACATCAAAATCAAGAAAACCCTCAACATGCTAATAACATCATCGGGCAACTCATCCCCTCCTTTCCTCATTTGACGAGCATAGAACTTATTATGTCTAGGAGCATCCCCTTTATCAACATCACCACCTTTACACTTGTTTTCACAATATGGACAATGTGAAATTTTGTGGCCCATCTCGCCATACCCAAAGCATTCACCCGTGTTCCTCTAATATTTGCCGCCATGTTTCCACCCACGTATTTGGAATCTAAGATGAGTCACTCCATCATCACCCCCTTGGAGCCTTAGGTTAGCACTCCATCCTTGGTAACCCTATTATTTGGAGCACTGGAGGATCCTTGGCCTTAAAACTCAATACCTTGTTGAAATCGATCACCCTTAAACCGAGCTAATTTGGCCTTACCACTCCTTTTCTTTTTAAGCTTTTCACCCTCCAATTGTTCGGCAAAAGTCATGAGGAGGGACAAATCCATATCATCTATCAACATAGTAGAATGATACTCCGCATTCGCTATGTCAGACACATCCATCATAATTGTTTTCATCCAGGACCTTTGCTCGGCCACCAATTGTGGAGTATACTTGGAGATTTGATTGAACTTGAGGGCATACTCCCTCACACTCATAGATCCTTACTTTAGATTTATAAATTGCATCATTTTGGCCCCCCTTAGCTGAAGAAGGAAGAATCGATTGAGAAATGTCGCCTTAAACTCTTCCCAAAGGATGACATTAGTATTCCCCTTCTCCACCTTCCATTGGGTGAACCAAACTTGAGCCACCCCTTGAGTTAGTAGGATACCAACTCCACTTTCTCCTTCAATCTAACTCCCAAAAGAGACAACACTTTATACACTTCATCAATAAATTCTTAAGGATCCTCATCCACTTTAGATCCATAGAACTCCGATGGTTCTTTCTAGTAAAATCCCTCACCCTTGAGGCCCGAGTAGGAGCATGAGGGGCTTGGATCCCTTGGTGAATTTGCTTGGTTATTACATATGCTAACACAGTAATGATATTCTGAAACTCAACTTCGTCAGACCTTCCATCTTGAGGAGCTTGAAGAGCAGGGTAAGCCAGTTGCCCCGCAGGTGCACGGACCCTCCTTGGTCTTCCTTTTTAAAGCAGCATGATCTAGAAGAGCATAGAAGATTCATTATGGGGAAAAACTTACCTTATAACTAAGGCACGATATAAACCATAAAGAAGTAAAATATTTCCTAAAATGCCTCATAGCCTCCCATTCATCGTTATGGCGCGCTTCATAACCATGAATAAGACTCTAATTGATGCGGTGTTGGATTCCAAGGACCATTAACAACCTAGTGCTCTGATACCAAGTTTGTCATGACTAAGGCATAGACGTGATACATCGATTGGGAACCCGAAGAGACCCAAATAAGCCTCTTAACATATCAATTACACATCCTTGGTCGCGAAAGCAAAGAAAAAAATATCAAGAAAGTATAAATAAGGATAAAGGGACTAAGAAAAATCTTCAATAGCATAAATTATAGAAGAGTCAAAGCTTAAGAATAATTACATCATTGTCTAACAACACCTCTAAACATAGAACGGGCGAGGGTCAAGACACTTTCTAGGCTTATCCTCATAGAATCAAGAGTTCAACATAAAGAAATAACACAAGCAAGAGTAACATAGCTAGTGTACCCGAACTTGAGGACTCAAAAAAGCTTAACTTCAAGATGTCCAAAACTAACCACATAGAGGATGATCGTGAGGAGCTCCGGTTACATTATAATATCGTGTAGGCATAGAGTATGCATTAGTACATTTAAATATACTAAGTATTTAGGATGCAATGCAAGAAGTGATAGGTAGTATAATCAAAATGCATAAGCATAATCAAGGGATAGTGTAATGTGAATATAGCATGCATGATCAATGCTTGTAGCAAAACATACTTAGTCATAATCAAGGAACGTAAACTCAATGTAGAATATAAGTATGCTTGAACCTTACAAAAATATGCTTGAGGGACCACATAACTACCCACTCACCTTATGGTATAACCTTTTTGGAGAGTGTTACGAATACCCCTACCTTACAACATGGTCTTTTTCGTAGGTAGTATAAGGAATCCCCTACTTTATGATATAATCTTTTAGGTAGGAGCCGTGAATTATTCTACCTTGAAAAATAATTCTTTTGGTAGAAATCATGAATTGTACATTACGGCATGGCCTTTTCGGTAGGTGTTATAGGATATCCCCACCTAACGATATAATCTTTTTGATAAAAGCCAAGAGTCACTCTACCTTATGGCATAGCCTTTTCAGTAGACTTTATAGAATATTTAAACCTTACAATATAATCTTTTCGATAAGAGTCATGAAAATAGCTCATCAAACTATCACATTCAAGTATCAAGAATGAACTTCTCATTTTCCCATGAACACAACATGGGAGCCCAACAATTAATTTGCAATATTACAAGTGCTTTACATGAATTTAATACCCATATATACATTCCCTTAATCATCATAAAGTCACTTGATTCATAGGCCATGCAATAGATCATCAATAGCTCAAGAACCCTTAACCAGACATTTTATCAAACACTTGGTGGGTATGTAATGCTAGTTCAAAATCATGCAATTCAAGAGTAAAATCATGTGAGGAAACTTAACATAAATCAGCCCACAAACACTTGGTAATACCCTCATGCAATATACATTCAAACCCCTCATCAAATCTCATCATAGAACATAGATTCATAGCTCAATAGATGCTTAGACAGTCAACATTTATGAAACCCCAACATAGTATATAATAAAATTCATAATAAGAAATACCCATAGAAATATAAACTTGAAAACATGCAATTTACTTAAAAAGTAAGGTTGGGCACCATGGGTAAAAGGATCCAATTGTTTAAATCCACATACCTCAAATTTGAAGATTTTCTTGATGAGGATTTGAATGAGAACTTGAAGCATAAATGAATTTCTTGAATTCGTAATGAGTTTAGGACACTTGTATTTGGGTGAATTATTTCTCCAAGTGTTAGAGAGAGTTTTAGGGAATGTCTTGAATGATATGGGGTAGAAAAATGACTAAGTATAGGTGTTTTTACGCATAGAAAGACTCAAAGCCTTGGATCAAAATAGAACTGGAAGCCAAAAATACCAATGGTCCACACCCTCACTGGTTTTGTAAATTTTTGGAAAAAGTAATTTTGCTATGGTTGCTCTAGAATCAGGGTTATATCCATTTCCCAATTTATTTTTGCCCTTTGATCACGAATATAATGTCGAATTTTTGATACCACATACGAATTTTGAGATATGAGAAAATTACTAATATGTGCATTTTCAAGGTACATTTTCGTGCTCTTTTTAGGGTGTTTCATCTATAAAGTTTTACCAGATGAATTTTCTGAAGATCATTTTGGTGGTACAAAATTTTAATTCATCATAAAAAAGGTCTTCCACGAATACTTGAGATGAAATTTGGTATTCTTTCGTACTGGAGAAAAAAGAAAGTTTGTTGACTCACAATAATAGGCAAGTATTTGTTACCATCATGATTTGAGAACCTAAAAAGATAAGAGTATATAATATGTCATTAATGTATATAACTTAAATTTTTTATGTTTAATTATTTGACTATGAGATCCAGATGATCTCTCTTGTCAAGGGTAGGTGTCGTGAAACTCATAAGCAAAGGGTAATACTGAATCCAAGATTTAGCTTGATAAGTTATAACTTTTTAGGCATTCAATACTTCTGGCGGAATTTTTCACCTCATCTGCAGTAACCATATTAGGTCCTTCAAAAAATCTATATTGGCATCACGTAAATTCCACCAAAAGAAGACGTTCTTTCTATTACATTTTTTTGTATCAGAGCTCAAACCAAAGACCGTTGATTAAGGATAGAGGAATCTTATCCTCGACAATTAATTTGATTTATTTATAAATTTGTGGATCCAAATATAATATTTGGTATAGTAATTCTTTTATACATATCTATGCTTTGCACAAAAAAGTATAAAAATCAAATGAACCCAATGCTTATGAATTGCCAGAAAAAATAAAATAAAATAAAATACATTGGATAAACAATAGGTTTACCTCTTCTCTTAGACTCTGATTTTTCATTTTCATTTTTTCTAAATTATGTGCCCTTTGTTCTATTCCAATTAATGGACGATCACATCTCGGGCACATCATATTCTCCTTCGCCTCTTTCATTTCCATAAGAAATCTTTCATTTTCTTCTCAAAGAGTATTTTTATGTTTCTAGTAATTTACATATAATGCATGATGTGTAACCTTTAAAACTATATTACTAATAACTATCAAATATGCAGTGATAATATAAATTTAACAAAACACATAGACGTCCATACCCATCTTCAAGAGGCTATAAGGCACTTGATATGAAAAGCTTTCAATCTTACTTCTATTTGTGCATTTCTTCATATAAATTATTTTGAAGTATCTACTCTACTCTTTTTGCGCCGATGTCGATTACTAGAGCCCACGATCAGTGATAAATCCTAAGCCAGCTAATATGGCCTCTACCCATGATCGAAGCAATCATGGTAGAGCTAGGGGTCGAGGACGTGCCAGAGGGGCAGTTCCAAACAGAGTACAAACTAGATCAGCTTCTCTAGAGCTTAAGTATGAGTCAAAGGGACCCACAAATCCTATTCCACTACTCTCAGCCCCTGATTTTATGCCATCAGTTTGGGATCTACTTTTATGAGTACCTGCCAAACTTCAAAGAGCTCCTCTAGCTCCTGTTATATTTGATGCACTAGCTTCCATAATGTCGGCTGACCCTTCTACAGATCCAGCGGATCCATCTATATTTATGTTGGCCCTTCATTAGCCCCAAAGTATCCTCCTATGACCTCTATTATTTTATCTTAGACTTCTCGACTGAGTACTAGTTCACAAATTCATGGGTTGTCTATTATATCACCCAGATTTATAGTGCCACCAGTCTTACTATACTTACAGCTGAGCAGAAGTATCTAGAGAGATTCATTTAAGTGGCTCCCCTACATTTGATTGCATGCTCGGTGATAAGGCCTATCATTTTTTATAGTAGTGCTAGGACAAATTATATAATTTGGCCATCCTTGAGTCACATGGAGTTTCTTATAACTCCTATAAGTTCGCTAGTTTAGCCAAAGAGTGGTGGAGGTCAATTCTGACTTGTAGACTTGTTGGATCACCAATTATAACCTAGGAGCAGTTTGTTGAGGTATTCCTAGAGTGCTTCATTCCTTACAACCACTGAGATAGCTGTTGAGATAAGTTTGTCAGGCTTCAGTATGGTAATATATCAATATCCAATTATGAGTATAGGTTTCATAGTTATCTAGGTAAACTTTACCTAGTACCCCTTTAGATTTTGAGACAATTTGGCGCTTTGCCAAGGGATTGGCAAGGTATTTTTCAGAAGGCGACAACTTCTTTGGTTCTGGCAGGTGGCACTTTCTAAAGTGTGGTGGATACATCCTCATGATTAAGTGTATTAGACATGACCCAGAGTAGCAAGAATAGATTCTACCAGGACTGTCGATTTAATGAGTACCCGTTATAATATAGAGAGTTTTTCAGGTAGCACCATCAAGGTCGGGTAGTTCATGGAGCTATCCCCCACAACCAACAATATTGATAGATCGAGGACTATTTAGATGGTCTGTGATAGCTCTTCTAGCATGGCCAGGCGTGTTGGTTTTTCAGGACAAATATATCAAGGATGAAATCCTAGAACTTGCTATGTTTTATCGAGGTTGGGCACTTAGGCAACCACTATCTTCACTATGTATCTTCTACCCAACCTTTAAGGTCCCAGCCAACCCATTTAGCTCAAAAACTAGCAGCAAGGATACCTCTTTGGGTATGAGGGGTGGTACTAGAGAATGTCGAGGAACATTAATAGGTGTACCATTGCCTCCATTATTTACCTCTTTATTATATATGCCTTAGGAAAGTTGGATGTAATAAACCTTCCAATTCTGAAGCTGGAACACATGAACAAAAATATGACAATAAAGGATGGGAAGCATAAGTTAGTGTATGGATATTTGATGAATCATGTTTTTGAGCATTTTGGGGTATGACAGAAGAAAAGGGTACCAGATACCATAAAGAAATCATTATCACAAACTACTTTGGTGGAATATAAGTGCATTGAAGGATGTGCAGGAAAAAAAATCAAAACCTAGGTCTCAAATCTCATAGCACAATAGGAGGTCCTCAAGCAGCTGGTTGAAGAGTTAACCATTGCAGTTGCTGCTAAAGATGTTGAGATTATGGAATTGAAATCTCAGATTGATCAGGGGATATAAGAGGGACCTAGTTATGAGGAGATTTCTAGGTTGAGGGCTGAAAATGACACATTTAACATGGAAGTGAAGACCCTTACACAACAACTCCTCCACGCCCATTAGGACTCCAGTGCAAGAATGACCCTTCTTCTCAAATTCTTAGCCCCCTAACCATCTAGTCCTTAAGTCTAGTTCCTTTTTGTTTTTGTCTCTTGTGCTAACAAATTCTGATGTTTTGTTGATTCTTTTCTACTGTATCCTGAATACTATTCTTCATAATTTTGATTAGCTAGACTGTTTCATTGCTTTAATCTTACTCTTCTATGGTTTTGATTATGTCTATGTTTTCCCAGTGGCTATTAATTTAGTGATTATGCTCTCTATTTAGTTTACTATTTGTACTTTTGATATGCCAAAAATGGGAATAAATAGTTGTACAGTGTCCAGAGGTTCAAGGGGAATCATATTAGGGAAACCAATAGTTTGTCACAATCAAAAAAGGTGAAAATGTTATTATGTGTTTGTTTTGATAATCAACAAACTTCTGGTATAAACTGGACCAGGTCGAAATTGTGCAAAAAAGGATAAAATTAACTATGTTGGACTACAACTGGAAAAGTTTCGTGGTTGGTGGAAAGTTGTCCTTCATTGTATTAAAGGACCAACGGATGTTCAAAGGTTCCCTCATATGCATATAAAAGTAACCTTGTAAGAGACAAAAGTTAACTGTTTGGAAAATTAAGATTGTATGCATTCAAGAGCAAAAGTGCTTTTTGTGTTGCAGTGAGAGATACGATATCAATACTCAAGGGACCTGATAAATGAAGTCTATAATTTCCTTTAGTCACTATTCTATTTTGTGCTAAGAGTTTTTGTAAGATTAATTTCCTAATCTATAAAATAATATTGATCATTGTATGTTCTGTATTTTGTTGTTATGATTCATGGTTTACTGTGACCACAAAATCCTTGGTTAGAAGTCTATACTAATCTAGCATGATTGTAGAATAGCCTGTTGGTGTGTTCTGTTGGTGCTCAAAATCTTGTGATAGTGTTGTTGATATGGGAATGGAGAGGGGTAGTGCAAATAAACAACTGGTTGTATTTGAATGCATTTCTCTTTCATTTTTGTGGTTTTTGGAGTTTTGAAAATCTTGTGGGATAGGTCATGATTGTTTCTCCCTCGAGTAAGGAGTTGTGTTTGTATGATTTGTCTTCATTATTCTTTCTACTGTTATATTGATCGTGTGTCAAGGGACCAGGTCCCTAACTGTAGTTGGAGCATCATTACAATAGAGTGATATAGGTATATGTCTTAACCCTTGCCCATAAACAAGTCATAATCTACCGAACATGACTTAGTAAAGTAGAAGAAAATCAACAAAACTTATAATTTAGTTTATTAGTTTGGCTTTTAGGCCGTTCAGTCAACTAGACTTTCCTTATACCTAGTTGTGGTAAAAGGGTACTTGTAGGGTTGTAGCCCTTTATATGAGTATATGACACTAAATATTTTGTGCCTCGTTATGACAATAGTAGCAACTCTTTGTACCACTACCCGTAACCCTTTATATGATTACATTCATGTTGTACCTATTTAAGGCAAAATTGATAACCCTTATTTATGATTACTCCTGACCTTTATAGGCTTACCATATTAAATTTTGAATCAAATCTTCAAGATATTATTTTTAAGAATGGTTATACCACTTAAATCACATTATAGCAGTCACTTTCTTTAGAATCTATTCACCAAGGAAGAAAGACTAATCCATTCAAGTATTCTTGATTGTTTCCAAAAGTGATAAATGATTATGACAACCAAGAGCTTTGTAAAATTTCTTATAGACAGAAGGTGAATAAAGGTGTTTTTAGAATTAATTAAGTCAGTTCTGTAGGTTCAGATGGAGTCAATGGGATGTTCTACAAAAAATGTTGGGATATTATGAATGTTCACTTTGACGCACAAGCTATTTCTTCTTATAAGACAAGTTTCATGAAAGATAGATCTATAGCTGAGGATATTACTATTGCTAAGGATTGAGAGTGTGTAAAAATATAAAATGTTAATCCAATTAGCAAGTCACTAGTGTTGTGCAAAATTCGGGTCAAACCGTTAATCCAAACTAATTTTTTGATTTATTGGACTATTGGGTTGGGTTAGTGACTTCTTGGGTCGATTAATAGTTTATGTTAAAGTTATAAGGGGTTATCGGTTCAGTTTTTATGAATTAAATTTTTGGTGACTCGAATACCCAATAATAACCCGATGCTAGTAGCGGTGTATTCAGTATTTTCATTTTCCAACATTGTTTCATTGTTATTAGTAATAACTTATAATCATTTATTTACACTTTTAGTTTTCAACAATTAGCGTTAGAAATTAGAACCAGTCGTGCCTCTCAAGTCTAAGCCCATAAGTTATCTCATATTTTCTTGAATCAGTCGTACCACTCGAGTCTCAAATCTCAAGTGTTAGAGTTAGAAATTTGCAAGTTGTAAACTTGCAAAATGTAGGCATGTAGCAGCAACTCAATAGCAAGCAACATTATAAACTTTCCACTTTCCAGCACTACTATCAACAGGCAGAAAAGAATCTCACAGTTAAATTGACAATGCAGTGATAACTATGTATCACTTAGAGGAATAGGGTTTATGTTTAAACAACATTAGCTAAAATATAACATTGTTGTATGCCACATAGAAAGGGAACCATAAAATTAGGGACTACAAGGTTTAAACTTGCAAGTTGCAAGCTTGCAGCTACAACTCATCAATAGTGCACTACAACACTATAACAATTTAAATATTTGTTTCAGCACTTCAGCTGTTCAATAGTTTAAGTAATTGATCTCAATCTGATTCATAAACTTGGATGGAGGTAAAGATTCTCTAATGCAAGCAGATTTTGTTAAGAGTAATAAAAGAATATTGAAACTCACCCTTATCATCACCGTTGCCAGAGTTATGAATTGAGCCTAGCAATGAGAGTTAAGACCTGAGACTTGCGATGAGAGTTAAAACCCAAGTCTTAGGTATCACTCTCATCGCCAAGCTCAACTCTTAACTTCAGCGACGGTGACGATGAGGGTGAGTTTCAACATTCTTTCATTACTCTTAACAAAATCTGCTTGTGATGGAGAATCTTTATCTCCATCAATTTATAGGAATCAAATTGAGATCAAATACTTAAACTGCTGAATAGCTGAAATGTTGAAACATATACTTAAATTGTTGTAGTGCTATAGTGCACTATTGCTGAGTTGTTATTGTAACTTGCAAATTTATAACCTTGTGATCCCTAATTTTATGTTCCCCTTTCTGTATGGCATACAACATTATTATTTTATTTCTAATGTTGGTTAAACACAATCCTTATTCTTCTAAGTGGTACGTAATTATCCCTGCATCGTTAATTTAATCGTGACATTCTTTTCTACCAGCTGATACTAATGCTGGAAAGTGGAAAATTTAAAATCCCATGAATAGTGAACACTTGTTACTGCCTTATAGTCATCATGGATACCCTCATACCTAAATCATAACTGAATTTGACAGTATGCCTTATATTAGTTGTAAAATTACAAACTTTTTTGTGCTTTCTAATTGATAAATTCCATTGACTGAAATATTTTTCCCTGTCAGAAAGACAAATTAGTCCATTTAGTGAACACATAGTAGTCCAAAAAGAAGTTTTCATGGGATAGTCTAAGTCAAATACCTCAAGAACAGAGCTATAAAGGAGTGATGTAATGATGTAAGAGAAAATTGCTTCAGATTATAGTTGATTGATTAAACCCTCAGCAAAAGGTAATGGTCAGTAAATACATTATAATGAGACTTAATAAATTCAAGAGAAAGGTGAAAAGCAAGACAAGATTTTGAAATAGACCTCATTTTTATGACATAATTCACTTAAAGCCTTGAGAGGATTTCAATATTGACTTTTGGTCAAGGGTAAGAATGGCAATATTGTTTTGTGGGTTTCGCCTATTAACTGGAAGCTTTCGATTCCATTTGAATATCTATAGATTGCATCTGTTGAAGTCTTCTTATACATATCGACAATTTCAAACTAACATTTTGGATATTTTCCCCATTTTTTGGGTGGTTGGATCACCAAACAGTAATAATTATTTTAAAAAAAAATTAATATTAGATTATTATGATGTGATAGCAAAAAAAGGGGAATTAATATCAAAATAGGATCTTTTAGATTGTCATATAAAGATGTATATAAGAAGACTTTGATGGTTCCAATGGAATCGGAAGCCTCCTCTCAACAGAGTAAACCCTCAAAGTCAATGTTGCCATTGTCTACCCTTCCACCAGAACTCACTACTGAAATTCTCTCTAGGCTTCCAGTGAATTCCATCTATAAATTAAGTTTATTTCAAAATGTTGTCCTACTTTCACCTCTTCTCCTAAATTTATCAAGGCCCATCTTAGTTTATCTGCTAATCGCAAGCTTTTTTTTTTAGGTTTAATCAACCCAAATACAATCTGATGATTCTCTTACATCTTTACTTTATAACTCTCTTGTAGAGGTATCGGACATGGATTATCCCATGAAAACATCTTTTTGGTCTATTGGGGGTTCAGTCAATAGACTAATTTGTCTTTATAATAATAGAAAAATTATTTATGTCTATGAAATCGATCAATTATAAAGCACATAAAATTGCCTAATTTTACAAAAATATTTACGGGATACATACTTTTTCAGTTTTGATTTTTGGTATGATGAATTTCATGATGACTTTAAGGTAGTGACAATTGTTCACCGTTCATGGAAGTTTGTCTTGTGTTGAAGTCGAGATCAAAATGTATAGTCTAAAATATGACCATTTTCCTAAAGATTGGGTGAAATCACTTAATTATCATAAATTTATGAATAGGATGCTTAATTTGACTTATTGGTCTTATTATATTAGTCCTTTTTGGCATAAGAGTTGGAACTTCATTTCTCTTGATTTGGCCGATGAGAAATGGGAAAAGGTAGAGCATCCTTTTTATAGTGTAGAAGACTGTGTTTTTTCTACTACAACTTTTTGAAAATAATTTTTCCATGATATATGTTATAGAAATTATCAAGGATCTGACCTAGCTGTCTGAGTTATGAAGGAGCACTGGGTTAAAAAATCTTGAACAACGATGTTCAACTTCAAGTATCGTCATCCTCATGCGATGTTTGTGTTTAACCCACCCCTTTTAATTTCAAATGAAGATAATTTTTTTTTTGAGGTATGGAAAAACTTTCTTGTTGTACAATTTGAAGGATGAATCAATCACAATTACTGAGTTGACTATAATTGGATTCAATCTTATTTCTATGGAGTAAATTTATCTCTAGAGCTTAGTTTCTCTGATTTACAAAATGATCATGGACATAACAAGGGTGAAGAGTACAAAACCTCTGTTAGGACACGCAACATAATTTAAACCCCGAACGTCCTTAATTGGTTCGATTTAATAAAGTTTGGGACCAAATGTAACATTTTACCTAAGTTAGGTCCTTAAGAATAAAAAGGGATGTGGGGTCAAGGTGGGTGTCCTTTTTTTATTGGCACAAGTGTATATGTGTGTGCCTATATATATGAGTATATCTTGTACAAGATATACATATACACTTAGCCAAAAATTGAAAAAATTTTGGTTGAACTCAAGCAACTCTCGGGTTGCTATAGTAAAAACATCAATAATTTGATTTTTTTGTGTTTTTGATTATTTGATGCTTCAAGCTATTAAGGACCCTAAGTAGCGTGGTGGCGTTGGTTCGTCAAGAAAACCCCTAGTTTGCGAGCTACGAATGTTTTGGTTATAGGAAGGGTTTGAAAGGTATGTTAAGTTTTGTTGTTGTTTATGTTAATTAGTGGTTATGAAAGTGTTAGGCATGTGTTAAAATGATATTAAATCTCAAAATTAGGATTGGTTATTAACGGAATTATAAATTTTGAGTTGTGGTCGAATTGGGAATGGAATTTTGTATATGGTTGGATATTGACTTGTTGACATGTATTTGTATTTCTTTGGCATGAAAATAGTTGTTATGTGGTAAAGGAAGTGTTAGAAAATGTTTTGACTAATTATGTAAATGTTGGTTTAAATTGGAAGCTCGTCGAGGTGATTTTGTCGCATTTTAGCGTTAGGGGTTTTCGTTGGGCGTTGGGGAGATGTATTGTTGTTTTTGGAGAATATTGGAAGGTTTAAATATAATGAATATGGTTTTGATTCATTGCTACCCTATTTCATTAATTTCGTCCCAATAGCGTTTTGTGATGTTTTGATGTCGTGATGGTGTTTGGAAAGGTTTTTGGATGTTAGGGTTGTTGTTGTTGTTGCTGACTGATTATTTGAGCCGAGTTGAATTCTCGGGGCAGTATATTTTAAGGGGAAATGCTGCCAAAAGTTTTATAGATTTAGAGCGAAAGATTAGAGGCTAAGGTTGATACGAATATTAATTGTTGGCGTTGTTGTAATTATGTAGAC
>JAOTQJ010008109.1:0-55705 GCA_025642045.1 Solanum sejunctum
TTCAACTATAGTTATACACATATAGTAGACGTCCTTAGGAACCTCTACATATACATATCAATACTTAATCTTTGCCCCAAGCCAACCAATTTCTCCTAAATTCTTAACACTTTCATGTCCTATCCATACTTACAACTAGGAGGCATTAAGAAAAACAATTTGAATTAGAAACTCACCACAGTTGTTGCAAGTCTTCCTTTCCTTCTTCCTATCCTTCTCTCCTTCCCTTCTTCAAGGTTACAAGACAAAGAGCAAAAATGGTCTTCATTTTTTTGAGCTAAGGGGGTATATACAGAAATCATACTTTTAAAATTTGCACTCTAAGTGCTCCTAGTTAGCCCATTGATCAATTAGGTCCCCAAACCTTTCTATTATAATCCAATTGACGACTCCCGACTCCAACTTAAAATATACGCTCCAATTATAATTAACCACCGCAAACTTACGTAATTTAAATTATGCCATGTTCGTCATAACTTTTCCAATTGAATGATTTAATTCGATTGAATTAATTACGGGGTCTAACATTAGATCCACAATCAAATCATACCATCTTTGAGTACTTTAGAGGTATGACGCCTTTCTTATCCTATGTTGGTGGCATAGTTATTGAACACAAGTATTACTGTACTCAATTTGATGCTCAAGACTCCTTCCAAGACTTAAAACTCATAAGACACTATCCAATCCATCCCTACCTATCAAATGAATCAAGTCTCATAAGGACTCTTATCAATTGTGTCACAATCAAACCTTTCAGCCTATCAACCATCCAATCAATTTTCAATCATATTTTTCGAAAGTGGTTTAGATAATCCTTTATGATGAAACTTTAGTCAAGGCCAATTAGTTGGGTTCAATTATGAAGATTACATTTAACAATCAAGTTCATGGGGTTGTCATCATGTTCACATCGCTATCACAATCAAGCATTCATAAGTTCAGACTCTACACTCAATCTTCAGATCATGTTCACATCTCTATCACAATCTAGCATTCACAAGTTCAAACTCTACACTCAATCTTTAGATATAGTCATTAAATCTTAGTTCAAAAAAGATAATTAATTAGGGTCTATAAAATCAAAGGCTTAACTTATTTTTTCAAGGAACAAGTTTATAAAATCATCAATTATATAATAAAAGTCAAAGAGGTTAAACATTAAAAAAATTCCAGAAAACGCAATCATAGGAACTTCAATTCCATCACAATTCATTCTATCACAATCATGGGGCACATGAAAGAACAATGTCCATGCTTTAGTTTAGCCTTACATACCCGAGACGAAGGATGAAAACCATATTCGCAAGAGTTTTGCTCCAATAACTTGAATCCATAGCTCTTTTCTCTTTTTCTTAGCCCTAGTTCTCTAGTTACAACATGTAAAGAAACTTAAGAATGGGTTTAAGAACCCTTTTAACACCAAAAACGACCTATATCAGTCGTGAATCAAATGTAGGAGGGGTGGATAAAGTTCTGGAATGTCCCTCATTAAACTTTCAGTCGACAGGAAAATATGAACTGTGATGGAGTTGGTCTATGCAATGGCTTTCTCTACCTTAGTTTTATTTTTTTACGTAATACATAAATCTCACCCATCAAATGAATTGTATATGGAAATTATGAGTATGAACTATTTTAGGACATCTCCATGATGCGGAGGTGTCGAGCACATTGTTAGAAATTTCATTTTTCCGCAAAAACTCTTTTGCTCCGGTTGATCTAAAATTCAATCAAGACCACATTTTCATTCGATTTTTCACGATGGTCATGATTCCATCCTTGGATTTGTCAAAAAAATTTAAGATGATGCGTTCTGTGAGCAATCTCTCATCTAAGGATATTTTAGTAATTTTTTAAAGTGTAATAGTCTCATACTCATTTATTATAGATGAAAACATATTTATTAAAAATTATCATATTTATGAAAAAACTTGACTTTTAAGTATTTTCTTGGAGAACAAAAAATTGATATATGGAGGAGGAAAATTGATGTCTCTTTTCCTTTTATGCATTGAGGCTCTAGGTCTGGTTCCTAGAAATTAAGAAGAGTTCCTTGCATTTCTAGACACACCAAAAAACAAACAAAAATGTGAAGTAATATTGATTTCAAAAATTTAAATCAATGTGGCAAGAGTATGAGGAAGTATGCCCCCAAGTTCACAAAGGTTTTCAAATATAGCCCTTCTTTGGTGGCTAACCCTAGGGACCGTGTGAACAAGTTCATTTTGGGAGCTTCTAATTTGGAGAAGATGGAGTATAAGACCACAATGGTTATCAAGGATATGGACATTTCTTGGCTTATAATTAATCCCGAAAAAGTAGAGAGTGAGAAGTTCCAAAAGATAAGTATCAGGGAGTCCAAGAGGGATCATTTTGATGGTGGATTTTCACAAGCTAAGTCTGGGGATAGCCATTTCCAACAAGGCCAAGTGTTATCCAAAGGTTCTGCCCCATGGTTTGATAAGGATAGGGTCCTACCCCTAAGGCTCAAGTTGATAGTGCTAAGGCCAGTGGTGCTACTCTTCCTAAGTGTCCAAGGTATGGAAAGTATCATAAAGGTGACTGTTTGAGAATATTGGGTGCTTGCTTTGGTTGTGGGATGACAGGGCACCAGATCTCTGAGTGTCCTAATGTTGCTAAAATAGGCAAAGAAGGTCTTCAACAAGGTAAAATGGTTCAAAGAGGTTAAGTGCAATAAGGTACCCAAGGTCAAAGAGGTGTACCATATGCAACTAATTCTATGCTTTACATGTTAGGCAAGAGGTTAAAGAGTCTCCTAATGTAATTACAGATATGTTAAAAGTCTCTGATCTTGATGTGTATGATTTTCTTGACCTTGGTGCAAACATGTATTTTGTTACTCCTTACCATGCCATAAAGTTTAATGTGTCTCCCAAAATCTTGTTAGAACCTTATTTGGTCTATACTTTGGTTGGTAAGTTGGTATTATATAACAGTGTTTATCGAAATTGTCCCATGTCGGCCATGAGTAGATTCTTTACTTGTTGTCTTATTAAGACTGATATGACCAATTTTGGTGTCTTTCTTGGTGTGGATTGGTTGCATGCACCCTATGCCTCTATTTATTATAGAATTCATAGGATCAAATTTCAAGTCCCTAATGAATCCATTCTTGAGAGAAGGAGAACTAATTTGGTGTTCAAGGGTATGTTTGTTTCTTATGTAAAGGCTATGAAAATGATTTCTAAAGGGTGCTTATATCATGTTATCAAGGTTAGACATGTTGAATTTGATATTCGTATTCTTGATTCAATTTCTATGGTTGATGAATTCCCCGAAGTCTTTCTCAATGACTTTTCTGGTATTTCTCCCAAATAATGAATTGACTTTGGCATTGAGCTTCTACCCGATGCTCAACCTATATCTATATCTCCATATCGGATGGCCCTAGTGGAGTTAAAAGGGCCAAAGGAAGAATTGAGAGACTTTCTTGATAAAGGGTTCATAAAGCCTAGTGAGTCTTCATGGGGTGATCCTATGTTATTTCTAAGAAAGAAAGATGGTTCACTTTGATGTGTGTGGATTATTGGCAAGTGAACAAGGTTACTATCAAAACATAAGTATCCATTTGTCATGACTCGGACCTAAGGTCTAGGATTTACATAGAAAATGGGAAACTAGAATCCCCAAACAAGCCTCATATCATCCATTCACACATCATCAGTTCGGAAGCACATGTGAAATAGTAAACACATAGTTCTAAGGGATGGGAAAGTAGGAATCTCGCTATGGGGATGTCATAGGGATAGGGATTAACATGGATTCACATAAAAATTGGCACATAAAAACTAAGGGGTGGCTAAGTATGACATACTCTACAGGGCAATACAAGACTTAGGATCCTTCATATCATAGAATAAATCAATAACATAACACTCATAATCAGTCTATAATAACCATATCCAATAAGTAGCTATAAGCATAATTTCCAAATACAACACATAGCATATGTCCATTAAAAAGTATACAAGATATCAAATAATGCCTCGAGTCATAAGATAGGATGAGGGCTAAGAAATGCCTCGGGTTCACCTCAAAATTAATAACATAAACAAAAGCATCATAGGTAGAGGAATGGTAGTTTATCCTTGGAAGATAGGACTCACCACAATAAATGTCTTAAATCTGATCTAGCCGATAAACGGTGGATGAAGGTAGTCTCTGGTCCCTATATGGTTAGATCATATAGGCAAAAGTATGCATTAGAACATTTGAATGTAATAAGTATGCGGGCATGCAATCATATCACTTATCAAACCTACATTCAATATTAGCTGACAAGGGCATATAATATAAAAAATGATATATAGAAAAGAAAAGTAATATAACATTATGCCATGAAATCCATGATGCATGAAATTCCATAATGCTCATGTATAGTAGGGATGTAAACATAACTGACATCTCAAATTCATGCGAGCAGTTACATGAATTTGCCCAATGTAGACCTCTGATTGGGTAAGAGAAGATTATTTGCTAAAGGTAATCTACACCACACCTTAGGACCTGGTTATTTCAGTATGATGGCCACCATCTTTACGATTTGATTATTTCAGAAGGATTTTCATATCATATCATATTAAATGTGTAACCATTCTTTATGACACTGTCATTTTGGTAATGGCTACTATTATACTATGTTGGCACATAGTTATGGGATAATGAGATTCACTTCTAGCGGGCCATGCCTCAACTAAAAAGTTGATCCTCAATCTCAAGGTCCTCTCGTTGCTAGGTCTTTATCGCACAATAATACATTTACATATACATGCTTTTAGAAGAGGCACAAGTCATTTCAATGCATACTTAGGCTTAAAAGCCAAACATTCTTCATAACTATTCATACTTTGGCTAAAAAGCCCAATCATAATTCAATCAATACTTTTCATGCTTTGGAATAGCTCATTCACTTTTAAAAATATGGTGTAAACACCCAGTATGCTCAAAGAGCCAATATCATAGGCATTCATGTGATCATATTCTTGTTATAACCATACTTTTATCAAAATCATATTCATAAACATATGTGGACTTAACCTATTTCATCAAAATCCAATGCTTATGTATGCATATGCAATGAATGATATAAGAATAGCATGGGCAATAGAGATTGAAT
This sequence comes from Solanum sejunctum, assembly GCA_025642045.1. Classification (NCBI taxonomy): domain Eukaryota; kingdom Viridiplantae; phylum Streptophyta; class Magnoliopsida; order Solanales; family Solanaceae; genus Solanum; species Solanum sejunctum. The sequence goes on from JAOTQJ010008109.1 coordinate 5,141, forward strand.
CTTAAATAAATAATGCAATGTGAAACTCAAGTAAATCCATAAGTAAAATCCACATTTAAATAACAATTGAGATTATCCATGCTTAAATTGAACTTTAAAGGGATAATGCATATTCCAATCTTCAAGATATCCAATATTAGGGCTTAAATCACTTTAAAATCAACAATAAATCATATCCCATACTTTAATTGAATCAAAGAAATAATAATCTTAAAATCCCATAATTAAAGTAAACTTAAGTTTTATAAATCAAGTGTAGAAGAGTTTGGGTCTTCATGGTTGAAACGGACCATGAATCAATCCCACATACCTTAGTTCACCAAGAAGAAACAAGAAGAATTAGATGAAGAAAAGAGTCTTGCCTTGATTTCCAAGCTATGCCTTCACTAGAGTTCTCAAGAGGATTTCTTAAGAGAGTTTGAATATAATTCCAAGTGTGAGAATTAATTTGAATGAGGGAAGAAGTGTATTGGTCATTTGAATGCCTTATGATAGCATAGGAAGTAACAAAAGTCCCTTAGGAGTAGCTATAATTATGAAAATCCCATTAATGAAATAGATAGGAAAATGTTACGAGGGGTCTCGTACATGGGTCATACGGTCGATACAAGGTCACACAGACCATATACCCATCCGTGAATCCATCCTTAGTAAACTTTTCACTGATGAAGGTCGAAAATGATAATTCCATACTTAGTAAATTTGCTTCCAACACCTATACGGAGGGCTTCACGGTTGGTATAAAGGTCACACAAACTATGTGGCCTCATATGATGCCTCACTTAGAAAAATTCTCCATTGATAAAGTTTCCAGATGGTGATTCCATAATTAGAACATATTCACTACGATGCCCATATGGAGGGCCTCACGGCCTGTGAAGAGGTATAAGGATCGTGAGAGGTTCTAGTGGTCAAAGATTTGGCCAAAGTGTTGTTTTCAAGGCCAAGGACATTTCACATAGCCTTCACATGGTCCACAAAGTGCCACATGGACTGCGTGGTATTCATGTGGTGAATGCTTTGGTCTTAAGCTCACATTAAGATCAACACTTGTTACAAAAGGGTAAGGGTCCACATGGTCCGTGGTGATCCACACAGCCCGTGTAGGTTCCCATAAGATGTCACCTTGGTCAAAAACTTTTCAAAACCTAAATACAAACAACGTAAAAGTCATACAAAATCCAAGTCCTTACATCATCTCCCCTCTTAGTAAAATTCATCCTTGAATATGCTAGACAAGGCTTGAAGACTTGACTTAAAACATGAAACATCAAACACATATTCAAATCATTCAAAATATCTTTAAAATTTATTTTCGGGCACATGTATACATGTCATGCCATGAAAATCAATAGTGAAAGGATAAGGACCATTTGGAACAGGAAGAACCTAATACCTTAGGCTCGAGTAGATTGGAAAAGATGAGGATATCACTTTATCATGTCCAACTTTGCTTCCCATGTAGCACTCTCCATATGATGATTTTTCAAAAACACCTTAACTGAAGCCATATCGTTGTTGTAAAGTCGCATCCCTTGCCTATCCAAAATCTCAATCGAAATTCTTCATAAGACAAATTCTTCTCAATCTCAACATCTCCCAAAGGTACAATAGTACTAGGATCACCAATCAGTTTTCTCAACATAGACATATGGAAATCGGGTGAATAGAACTCAAATACAGAGGAAAATCCAACCAATAATCCATATTCCCAATCTTCTCACAATCTCATAAAGAGCTATATACCTGGGACTCAACTTGCCCTTCTTACGAAAACAAATTACACCCTTCATGGGTGAGACCTTTACATATACCCAATCTGCAATATGAAACTGAAGATCCCACTTCCAAATATACAAAAAGACTTTTGAAAACTTTGAGCCATTTTTAACCACTCCCTAATCAACTTCACCTTATTCATAGCCTCCAATACAAAATTCCGGCAAATCAAATCCCTCTCCCCCAACTCAAACCACCCCACCAGAGATCTACATCTCCTACCATAGAAAGCTTCAAATGGTGTCATACCAATGCTAGCATGGAAGTTATTGTTATAACCAAACTCAATGAGTGGTAGATGATCATCCCAATTACCCTTGAATTATAACACACAAGCCCTCAACATGTCCTCCAAAGTTTGAATTGTTCTTTTGGCTTGTCCATAAATTACTTAATTTCACCTTAGTACTAAGCCCTTTTTGAAATGCCCTCCAAACGTGAGTTGTCAATTGGGTACTACAATCCGATATGATAGACCTAGGCAGACCATGCAACCTCACCAACTCTTGTATATACAACCTTGCGAAATCTTCCACACTAAAGGTAGTATTGATCGGTAAGAAATAAGCCGATTTAGTTATCTGATCAACAATAACCCAAATCCAACAAAATTGACTATGGGTTTAAGGGAAAACAAACATACAATCCATGTTCACATCTTCCCTTTTCTAAGTAGGGATTTCAATATCTTGAGTCAAACTACTGGACCTTTGATGCTCTACCTTCACTTGTTGACAATTAGGACATTCCAACACAAACTTGGCTATATATTTCTTCATAACATGCCACCAATACATTTTCCTAAAATCCCTATACATCTTGGCAGATCTCAAGTGAATAGAATAATGAGAGTTGTGGACTTCACTTATGATCACCTTCCTAAGATCATCAATATCTAGAACACATAACTGATCTTGATACCAAAGCACCCCATTTTCCCTTGGGAGAAAACCTCTATCTAATTTTTAGCAACCAAATTTTTCAACTCAACTATTGATGGGTCTAAATCCTATTTAGCCTTTATATCAATAACCACAGAAGATTTAGCCTTATTCTAAACATGAATACCACCATCATTAGAGACGGCCAATCTAACACCCAATCTAGCTAATCGATGAACCTCTTTTTCCAACTCCTTATTCCCTTTATCAATATGAACCACACTTCCCGTAGATAGCCTACTAAGAATGTCAGCTACAACATTTCCCTTGACGAGATGATATCAAACACAAATGTCATTGTCTTTAAGGAGTTCCAACCACCTCCTTTGCCTCAAGTTAAGATCCCTTTGGGTGAACACATATTGCAAAGTCTTGTGATCAGTGAAAATATCAACATACACTCCATACAAATAGTGTCTCCAAATCTTTAAAGCAAATACAACAACCGCTAGCACAAGATCAGGAGTTGGGTAATTACACTCATGCACCTTTAATTTCCTTAATAAATAAGCTATCACCATACCATATTGCATAATAACACAACCCAACTCAATCCGAGAAATATCATAATATACCATAAACTCATCTAAGGCATCCGATAGAGTCAAAACAAGAGTCAATGTAAGCCAACTTTTCAAAGTTTGAAAAATCTTCTAACATTCATTCGACCATACAAACTTGGCCTTCTGTTGGGTCAACATGGTTAATAGAGATGCAATATATGAGAAACGTTCAACAGAACTTCTATAATCACCAGCCAACCTAAGAAAACTTTGAATATCTGAAGGAGTCAATGGTCCAAGCCATTTTTCATGGCTCGGTCTTCTTTGGGTAAACCTTAATACTATCTTCGAATACCACGTGACTAAGAAAAGCTACTTCACACAACCAAAACTCATATTTGCTAAACTTAGCATACAATTTCTTTTCTCTCAAAAGTCTGAAGAACCAACCTCAAATAATCCATATGCTCTCGCTCACTTCGAGAATAAATAAGGATATCATCGATGAAGACAACTACAAAACTATCAAGAAATGGCTTGGACACCTAATTCATAAGATTCATAAACATAGTGAAAGCATTAGTCAAACCAAATGACATCACCACAAATTCAAAGTACCCATATCTAGTTTGAAAAGCTATTTTAGGAATATCACACTACCTAACCTTTAACTGATAATAACCAGAGTGGAGATCAATCTTTGAGAAATGGGTGGCCCCTTAAAGTTAATCAAACAAGTCGTCGATCCTTCATAATAAATATTTATCCTTGATGGTTACCTTATTCAATTTCCAATAATCAATACATATTCTAAGAGAGCCATCTTTCTTTCTTACAAATAACACCAGAACACCCCATAGTGATACACTTTGCTAAATGAAGCCTTTCTCTAACAAGTGCTTCAACTAATTTTTCAAATTAGTTGGTGTCATATGATAAGGAGGCATAGAGATAGGTTAAGTATAAGGGAGAAGATCTATGCCAAGGTATACTTCCCTTTCGGGAGGATACCGATTATGTTTTTGAGAAATACATTCAAAAACTCATTCACCACCAGAATCGATTCAAGGGAAGGTGGCTCAAACTCCAATCTTTGACCCTTACAATATGATAAATACACCCCATAGAAATCATCTTTTGGTCCTTATGGTAGAAAATAAATTGACCTTTAATAACAGAGTCATTACCCTTCCATTCAAGAACGGGCTCATCTAGAAATTAGAACATGACCTTCTAGGTTCCACAATCTATAGAGGCATATGAAGTATGCAACTAATCCATCCAAAGAATAACATTAAAATCAAACATATCAAGTTTCACAAGATCACATGAAAAGACTTTATACAAAGCAGAGACAGGACAACCCTGATAAACTCTTCAGGCAATAATACACTCGCCCATGGGAGTATAAATCGAAAAGGGCTCCCTTAGAATTTCAGGTCTCAAAAAACTTAACAGTCAAAAGAGGATTCACAAAAGATAAATTTGCACCCAAATCAAGCAAAGCATAAGCATCAAAATAAAAAACTTTCAACATACCAGTCACAACATCCGGGGTCTCCTCAACTTCCTAATGTGCATGCAAATCATAGAACTTATTATACCTTGGGGCACTAACTTATGGAGCTCCCTGTTGGCCTTTATCACCTTGGGACATTTGACCCTGACCCTTCTTAGAAACTTTACGACAATTAGTGGTCTTGTTATTCTTATCACCATATCCATAACATTCACCTAACTCTTTCTAACAAGCTCCCTTGTGATCCTTTCCATACCTGTCACACCAGGGAAATAATGGACCACCACCAATTGGTGCTTTGGGATGAGGAACCCTAGCATTAGGAAACCCTTGCGTTAGAACCTTGGCCTTGTTGGAAGCAACCATAATCACCACCTTTGGAGTTGGAGAACCTACCATCACAATGGGCCTTCTTAGAATTATGCACCCTTTTTTTTCTTAGCTTTTCTCCTTCAAATAGCATATGTCATGAACCTTGAGATCTGCATATCTAGAGTAAGTATAGACACACGACATACTTTTATAAACAAATCAGCTCCTAGAAATAAACTTGCGAATTTTTGCACAGGGGTCAATCACAAGCATACGAGCATACATGGAGAGCTTTGCGAACTTAAGGGCATAGTCCCTTATATACATACCACCCTGCTTGAGGTTGATGAATTCTATCATCCTAGCTTCCCTAAGTTCAAGAGGAAAGCAATGATCTAGAAATGCAAAATTGAACTCTTCCCAATTAACAATATTACCACAAAACTTCTCTATCAACCATTGAGTGTACCACACTTGAGCTATATCTTTAAACTGATATGCAACTAACTCACCACCCTTCTCCTCAAAACTGACTCCCATAACAGTCAATAGCTTAGAGATCTCATCAATGAACTCTTAAGCATCCTCATCAGCCTTTGATCCATAGAATTCTAGAGGATTCATCTGGGTAAAATCTTTCATTCTAGAATCCAAATTGGGATCACAAGGAGGAAGATAAGCATGTCTAGTCTGAGTAGTCATCACTTGAGCAAGCATAACTGTCACAACCCAAGCCTAAGGTCTAGATGTGACATGGCTAATGGGAACCTGAAGGGACCCTAAACAAGCCTCTTACCATATCATTCACACATCCTTGGTCGTTGATGCAAAAATAAACACCAACAAGAGGTATAAATAAGGGAAGCGGGACTAAGGGAATTCGTGATATTTATACTACATAAAAGAGTCAAAGCTCAATGCTTAAGTACATCAATTGTTCCAACAACACCTCTAAACATGGATTGGAGTGGAGGCCAAAGACTTCAGGGCTCACCTTCATAGTATCAAGTGTTCAACATAGGTAAATAACAAAAGGAAAGAGTAACATAGATAACATTCTCGGACTTGAGAACTCACCAAAGCATATCTCCAAAGTAACAAACTAACCACGTGGAGGATGATCAAGAGGTTCTCCATTTCCTACATGGTAGCATCATGTAAGAATAGATTATGTATTAGTACATTTGAATGTAGGATGCAATACAACAAGACGTAAGGCAACATTGTCAAAATACATAATCATAAGCAATGGACAAGTATAATATCAATATGACATACATGACGAATGTTTGAATTAAAACATGCCTGTAAATCATATAACTTGAACATACAGATTACATGTGTGGGAAGAGACCATAATTATAGACCAAGCAACTACTACTTGGAATCCATGGCATATCACCCCCTCAGTCAGGTGGTTGAGGTATTTACCTCTCAACATGGTCGTACGGGCATGGCACCCACTGACAATTTGGTCAAGGTATCTACCCCTCAACATGGTAGTAGGGGCATGGAACCCATCGATAAGGTGGTCAAGGTATCTATCCATCAATATGGTAGCACGAGCATGGCACCCCCCGACAAAGTGGTCAAGGTATCTACCCCTTAACATGGTACGAGCATGGCACCCCCTGACAAGGTTAGTAAATTTGTAACACTATAGATACTTTCATGAATTCAATACATACATACCATCCCTTAATAATCATAGAGTCACTTGATTGATAAACCATGTTCTAGATCATCAATAACTTGAGAATCCTTGTCAAGACATTTTATCAAACACTTTGGTGGGTGTACAATGCTAGTTCAAGATCATACAATTCAAGAGTGAAATAATATGAGAAAACTCAATGTAAATAAGCACACCCACATATAGTAAAACTCTCATGTAAGATACCTTAAAATCCATCATCAATCTCATAATAGATCATAGTTCCATAGCTCAAAACATACATAGTCTCAATAGACAAAATCACTTCATAGTATAAGCTTGAAATAGATAAACATGCATATTCAATTAACATTTAATAAGACCCCAACATAATTTATAATAAAAATCCATACTAAGAGATGCCCATAGATGACACAACTTGAAAACATGTGATTTTTCATAAAAGAGAAGATTGGGCTCCATGGGTGAAAGGACCCAATAGATGAAACCTACATACCTCAAACTTGGGTTTTATTGATGTAGACTTAAAGGAGACTTAAATCTTGAATTGAGTTCTTGAGATCCAAAATTATGCTTAAGACACTTGAATTTGGATGAAATATTTAGTTAAGTGTTCGAGAGGGTTTTGAGAGGGTCTTGAGTGATATAGAGTTGAACATCTGGCTATGTATAGGTGTTTTCACGCATATGTGGGCATAAGGCAAAGACCCTAATGTCTTAGGCAAACACACCTTCGAGATAGGTCCATGTCACAGAGGCATCGCGAATGCCTTCTGCTTTTGAAATTTTTGTGAAAATGAAGTTTTATTACGAATCCTCTAAAATCGTAGTTATACCTATTTTCCACTTAATATTGCCCCCTGATCAAGAATATAAAGTAGAAATTTTGAAATCATGCACGAATTTTGAACATAGGCATTCCTGAGGCACATTTCTAGGGCATTTCAATATCTCCCCTTGGGAACATTCATCCCCGAATGTCAAAAAATGTACATAAGAGAAGTAATCATGAATATTTTAGCCCGACATGAATGTAAGAAATGCATTTAAACATCATTTCAAAAATCACCATAAACTTGTCAACATAGACATGAGTGCATGTAAAATGACATAAATGCTGAAACTTAAAACTTCAAGCTAAAAAGGGGACTTAAATTAGTAACTTAGGATTGAGTAAAGTGGATGAAATATGGAACGCTTGTCATATCCGCCTTGGCTTCCCATGTGGCACTTTCAACTTGTTGGTTCCTCCAAAGGACCTTAACGAGTCTTTGTTTCTCAACCTCTTTACTTATCTATCCAAATCTCTATAGGGTCCTCCTCATAAGTCAAATTATCTTCTAACACCCACAAACATCCAAAGGCACTATAGCACTTGGGTCACCCACACACTTTCTCAAGATGGATATATGGAAAATCAGATGAATCATATTCATCTCTATAGGCAACTCCAACTCATGAGCAACCTTACCAATCCTCCTCAAAACTCTACAAAGACCTAATAATCTTGGGCTTAACTTCGCTTTCTTGCCAAATCAAACCAATCCATTCATAGGTGAGACATTAAAGTAGACCCAATCACCAATCTTAAACTCAAGATCTCTTCTCCTCACATCAGAATAGGACATTTGTCTACTTTGGGCAGTCTTCGTTATCTCCGTAATAAAACTCACCTTCTCAAAGGCTTCCATGACCAAATCTTGACCTAGCAAATCCATTTCCCCAGCTTCAAACTACCCAAACGGGGATCTACAATGCCTAGCATAAAGAGCTTCAATAGGAGCCATACCAATGCTTGAGTGGTAGCTATTGTTGTAGGCAAACTCAATGAATGGAAGATATTCATCCCAATAACCCTTAAACTCAAAAACACAAGCTCTAAGCATATCCTCAAGGGCTTGGATAGTCCTCTTATCTTGACCATGCATTTGAGGGTGAAAAGTCGTGCTAAGGTTAACCTTGGTACCAAGACCTTTTTGGAAGGACCTCCAAAAGTGAGAAGTGAATTAAGTACTATGATCCAAAATGATAGACAAAGGCATCACATGCAATCTGACCAACTCATGTATATATAACTTAGCATAATCTTCGGCACCATAAGTAGTTTTGACCGGTAGGAAGTAAGTCGACTTTGTTATTCTATCCACAACAACCCCAATAGAATCAAAATGTTTTCTAGTCTTATGCAACCCAACCACAAAATCCATATTGATTTCTTCCCACTTCCAAGTAGGAATCTCTATATCTTGGGTTAGGCCACCGGGCCTTTGATGTTCAGCTTTTACTTGTTGGCAATTGTGATATCCAGATATTAACTTGGCAATGTCTATCTTTATACCACCCCACTAATACACCTCTCTCAACTCTCTATACATCTTTATGGAATCGGGGTGGATAGAATAGGAAGAATTATGAGTCTCATCTAAAATCTACTTTCTCAAGTCATCAACACTAAGTACATACAATCTACCTTGGAACCTAAGGGCACCATCTCCTCCTTGGGAGAAAACCTCCACTTTACCATCTCTTACCAAGGTCTTCAACTCTAGCAAGGAGGCGTCAAGATCTTGTTTTGCCTTTATGTACTAAATCAAGGAAGATTTAGAACCAACAACAACCACTACACCACCATTGTCCACCTTATCTGACCTAACCCCAATCTAGCCAATCGATGAACCTCTCTAAACATTTCTTTGCCACCAACATCAACATGAGCTAGAATACCCATAAACACCCCACCTAGAGCATTGTCCACAATGTTAGCTTTGCCGGGGTGAAAATGCACACTCACATCAATAATCCTTAAAGAGCTTTGACCACCTTCTTTGTATCAACTTAAGAACTTTTTGGATGAACACATATTGGAGACTCTTATGACTAGTAAATGTATCAATATGAACCCCATACAAGTAATGATGCCAAACTTTCAAAGCAAATACCATGGTCGCCAATTCAAGATCATAGGTGGGATAATTCTTTTCAAATACCATCACTGTATCACTTTTCATCAAAATAAACCCCAGACCAATTCTTGAGGTATCACAAAATATAACAAACCCTTCCAACACTTCCAGTAGGGACAAGATAGGAGTAGAGACAAGCTTATCCTTCAAAGTTTGGAAACTCTTTTTACACTCATCGATCCACATAAATTTTGCCTTATTTTTGGTCGATTTAGTCACGCGAGAAGCAATAGAATAGAAACCACTTACAAACCTTCGGTAATAACCCTCTAAATCCAAGAAACTTCTAATGTATGATGGAGTCAAAGGTCTAGCCAATTTATAATCACCTCCATCTTCTTAGGATCCACCTTAATACAATCACGCGGTACCACATGCCCTAGGAAAGCAACCTTTTTCAACCAAAACTCGCATTTCTCATATTTTGCGTATAACCTCTCCTCCAAAAAAATTTGCAACACTACCCTTAAGTTATTCACATACTCCTCCTCACTATGGGAATAAATCAATATATCATCAATTAAAACCACCACAAACAAGTAAAGGTATGGTTTAAAGACCCTATTTATAAGATCCATGAATGTAGTTAGTGCATTAGTTAACCCAAAGAACATAACCACAAACCCAAAGTGCCCATACCTAGTTGTGAAAGCCATCTTGGGAATGTCACACTCTCTCACTTTCACTTGGTGATACTTGGACCGAAGATCAATCTTAGAGAAGTGACTAGCCCCTTGAAGTTGATCAAAAAGGTCATCAATCCTTGGTAGAGGGTGCTTGTTCTTTATGGTGACTATATTACATAAACGGTAATCAATACACATTCTAAAAGAACCATCCTTTTTGTTCTCAAACTGGACTAGTACACTCCAAGGTGTCCTACTAGGCCTTGTAAAACCCTTCTCCAAAAAATCCCTCAATTGCTCTTTTAACTCCTTCAACTCCATACCAAAGTCTATCTCCCTTTTGGGAGGAACACCGAGAAGATCATTAAGAAAGACATTAAGAAACTCATTAACCATCAGAACCGACTCTATAGGAAGGACTTTGGTCTCAATATCCCTAACCTTCACAAGATGATAGAGGCAACCCTTAGAAATCAACTTTTGGGCCTTAAGACAAGAAATGAATCTACCCTTGACTACCACGTCACGACTTTCCCACTCAAGCATGGGTTCATTAGGGAATTGGAATTTCACTCTGTAGGTTTTACAATCAATAGAAGAATAATATGCAAGTAACCAATCCATCCCAAGAATGACATCAAAATCCACCATATCTAATTCAACAAAGTCATAAAGTAAGATTTTATGCAAAATGAACATGGGACAATTTCTATAGACTTTTTTAGCAATAATGGATACACTAACGGGGGTAGACACTTCATAAGGTTCACACAATAATTCAAAATTAACATGAAGTCTTTTTGCAACAAAAGGAGTAATAAAAGAAAGAGTGGCATCGAGTCTATCAAAGCATACACATCAAAATCAAAAGCCTTTAACATACCGGTGATGACATCGGACACCTCATCTACCCCTTGTCTCCGTTGAAGATCATAAAACCTATTTTACCTTAGAGAACCCCTCTTTTAACATACCATCTCTACCCTTGTTTTGTGCACGTAGACAATCAATCACCTTATGACCCACTTCATTACAACTAAAGAAAGCATTAAAATTCTTCAAACATGGACCACTATGATTTCTTTCACACCTTGGGCACCTAAGATTTGGCACCCCACCACCACCACCATGGAATCTTTGGTTTTCATTAGCAAACCTCCTATTAGGAGCATTGGGAGACCCTTGGCTTTGATACTTGTGGCCTTGAGGAAACCAGCCACCCTAGGTATTTTGGAATCCACTTTCAAAACGAGCCTTCTTAGACTCACCACTTCTTCTTTTCCTAAGCTTTTAACCCTCTAGTTTTCCCGCATATGTCATGAGGCGGGACAAATCCATATCACCTATTAACATGGTTGTACAACACTCCTCACTAACCAAGTCAGATACACCCAACACAAATTTGTTCATCCTTGACCTTTACTTGGAAACTAATTGTGGGGCATACTTGGAGAGTTGGTTTAACTTGAGGGCATACTTACTCACACTTATGGAACATTGCTTAAGGTTCATAGATTCCAGAATCTTCTCCTCCCGTAGCTTAATAGGAATGAACTAGTTGAGAATTGCAGCTTTGAACTCTTTTCAAAGGATAACATTGTCATTCCCCTTTTCCATCTTCCATTGAGTTAACCATATTTGAGCCACCTCTTTGAGTTGGCAGGCCACCAATTCCACTTTATCCTCTGAGTTAACCCTCATAATGGACAACACCTTATAGACCTCATCAATGAATTCTTGGGGGTCCCGATCCACCTTCGAACCATAGAATTCTGGTGGATGATCCTAGTAAAATCCCTCACCCTTGAGACGAGAGTAGGAGCACAAGGAGCTTGGGCCCCTTGGTTGATTTGGTTGGTCACAGCATGAGCCAACATGGAGATAGCATCTCGGAACTCATCATGGGCTCTACCCCATATAGAGGGGCTTGAGGAGTGGGAGGGGCCAGTTGCTCCTGGGGTGAACAGGCTCTTCTTAGTTCTCTTTTTGGAAAAGGCATGATCTAGAATAACAAAGAACATTCATTAGAGGAAAAGGCCTTACCTGGACTTCTATAGTACAACATAGATCATGAAAAAGGGAAACATTTCTTAAAATGCTTCATAGCCTCTTACTCATAGTTATGGTGCACTTAACAACCATAAATAAGACTCTAATTGACACGGTATGTTAGATTCCAAGGACAATTAACAACCTAATGCTTTGATACAAAGTTTGTCATGACCCAAGCCTAGGGCCTAGACGTGACATGATTTTCTCCATCAAACCATCAAGAATTATAGGCCTCATCAAGGATTTTCTCCCTCAAACCATCAAAATAAGGTACGCACTACCTACCTTAGTAAGTAAGGGCACCATCTCCCCCTTGGGAGAAAATCTCCACTTTGCCCTCTTTCACCAAGGCCTTCAATTCAAGTAAGGAGGAGTCAAGATCTTGCTTTGCTATCACCTCATCAACTAAAGAAGACCTAGACTCCTCAATAACGATAACATCATCATTACTAACCTCTTCCAACCGAACCCCCAATCTAGCCAATTGATGCACCTCTCTAGCCATCTCTTTTTCACCACCATCAACATGGGCTAAGCTATCCATAGACACCCCAATCAAAGTATTTGCCACCATATTTGCCTTACCCAAATAGTCTTTGAGAAGTTCTAACCATATTCTTTGCCTCAAGTTGAGATCCTTTTGAGGGAAGACATAGTAGAGGCTCTTATGATCGGTGAACACATCCACATGCACCCCATACAAGTAGAGATGACTAACTCTAGATCATGGGTAGGGTAGTTCCTTTCATGTAACTTGAGTTATCTAGAAGCATAAGCTATGACCTTACCATTTTGCATCAACACACAACCCAAACCAACCCAGGAAGCATCACAATACACCAGAAATCCCTGAAGCCCATCTGGTAGTGATAATATAGGAGCTGACAAAAGCTTGTGTTTCAATGTTTGCAAGCTCCTCTCACATTCATCGGTGCATACAAACTTAACCTTGTTTTGAGTCAATTTTGTCATAGGGGAAGCAATGGAGGATAACCTATTCACAAACTTTCTATAATAACCCACTAGGCCCAAGAAGCTCCTAATATCCGATGGGGTCAATAGTCTAGGATAATTTCTAATCACATCAGTTTTCTGAGGATCCACTTTTATACCATCCCCCGACACCACATGATCCAAGAATGCAACCCCTTCAACCAAAATTCACACTTGTTGTATCTGGTATACAACTTATCCATCCTAAATCTTTGCAATACAACTCTCAAATGCCCTATATGCTCCTTTCTAATATGTGAATAGATTAAAATATCATCAATAAAGACCACAACAAGGGAATCAAAGTAAGGTTTGAAGACCTTATTCATATAGGTCCATGAAGATAGTTAGTGCATTGGTCAACTCAAACTACATCACAACAAACTCATAATGCCCATACCTAGTCTGGAAGGTCGTATTAGGAATATCACACTCCCTCACCCTCACTTGATGATACCCAGACCAAATATCAATCTTAGAGATTGGAATTGGTCACACAAGTCATCAATCCTTGGAAGAGGATACCTATTATTGATGGTGACCCTATTGAGTTGCTAGTAGTCAATACACATTCTAAGTGACCCATCCTTCTTATTCACAAACGACATCGGAGCACCCTAAGGTGATTGGCTAGGTCTAATAAATCCCATTTCCAACAAATCTTTCAATTGCTCCTTTAACTCCTTCAACTCATGCATTAGAACCCTTCAGACATAGGCCCTTATGACTCTTCCCATATATAGGACACACTTAAATGAGAGCAATAACACCAACACCTTAAGGCGTAGGGAGGTCATTAGCAAGCCCCTATTAGTAGCATGATGATACCCTTGGCATTGAGGGAACAGACCACCCCTTTGGAACTTACCCCTAAGACGGGACCTCTTGGCCTCATGCCCCTTCTCTTTCTCAATTTCTCCTCCTCCATTTGCTTGGCATAAGTCATCAACCAAGACAAGTCCATATCACTAATTAGTATGGTAGACTGGCATTCTTCATTTACTAAGTCGGAGACGCCCATCAAAAACTTATTCATCCTAGATCTAGGATCTGCCACCAAATGAGGAGCACACTTTGAAAGTTGATTAAACTTGAGGGCATACTTCCTCATACTCATAGCACCTTGTTTCAGGTTTATGAACTCTAAAAAATCCACTTCCCTAAGCTCAAGAGAGAAAAATCAATTAAGGATAGCTAATTTGAACTTCTCCCAAAGCACCACATTACCAATTCCCTTCTTACCCTTCCATTGATCATACCATATTTGGGATACCCCATCGAGTTGGTATGCCGCCAACTCTGGCTTTTCATTCGACCCAACACCCATGATATTCAAGATCTTGTAGACCTCATCAATGAACTCTTGTGGATCTTTATCCACCTTTGACCCATAGAATACCAGATGATTCATCCTTATAAAGTCTCTTACCTTAGCTCCTAGGGTAGTAGCATGATGGGCTTGGGCCCCTTGATTGACTTGGTTGGCCACAACTCAGGCAAGCATAATAAGAGCATTCCAGAGCTCACCATTGTTAGTTGCTCCTCGAGAGTTTTGGCCCTTCATCCTCGAGTGTTTGGCATGATATAGAATAGAAAAGAACAATCATTAGGGGGAAAACTTACCATAACACTATAGCACAACTTAGAACAAGAAGAAGAGAAACATTTCCTAAAACGTCTCATAGCCTCCTATTCATAGTCATGGCGTGCTTCACAACCATGAATAGGACTATAATCAACGCGGTGTGTTGGACTCTGAGGATGTATCAACCTAGTGCTCTAATATCAAGTTTGTCATGGCACAAACCTAGGACCTAGATGTGACACTATACAATGAGAATTCGAAGGGACCCCAAGCAAGCCTCTTAGAACATTATTACTTATCCTTGGTCACGGAAATAATAAATCAAGCATCAAGAGATAATAGGAAAGGACAATCAAGGCTAAGGGAAAGCACTTTCTTATCATAGATATCAAGAACAATAGAGTCAAGGCTCTTAGCATAGATACATAACATATCCAACAAACACTTCTACTAAGTAGATAAGAGCGGGGGCCAAGAAAAAGTAACCGAGCTCACCCTCATAGTCAATATAGTCAATATAGAAGAATGTTTCAATACATAGTAAGAGCAATATAGACTAAGGTCCCAAAAGTGGAGGACTTACCAACTAGCTTGAGTAGCGTCAACTAGACATGTGGAGGAGGAGGATCAATTTGGGCACCGGTTCCTACATGGTGATATCATGTAGGCATAGAGTATGTGTTAATATATTTGAATGTACTAAGTATGTAGGATACAATGCAATAAGAATTAGGCATCATAATCAAAATGCATAATCAAAGACAATAGGCATAATATAAAAATATGGCATGTATGCTCAATGCATAAGCAAAACATCCTTAAGCAACTCATGCTCATATACGATATCACACGTGTAGAAGAGACGAAGATAGATTTCTAAAGTACAAACCCCTTGGTAGGTAAGTGATAATGCAACCTCATCACTTAGGTGGTGAAGTACAAACCCCTCACTAGGTTGGTGATAATGCCGCCCCATCACCTAGGTGGAGAAGTAAAAACCCATCCCTAGGTTGATGAGTTCAAACCCCAATTTAGGTTAGTGATGATGCCGCCCCATCACTAGGTGGAGAAGTACAAACCCTTCCCTAGGTTGATGAGTACAAACCCCCATCTAGGTTATCTGCGTTACTAGTCCCCCAGATTGGGCATGGTCTAATGCAACACTTTATATAGAGTATATCACATACATAAGCTCATTTCCTTATCATAGAGTGAATCATATCATTTCTCATGCTTTGAACCTTCAACTCCTCAAGAAACCACATCCGTATATTTTATAAAACATTTAAAGGTGTGTGTAATGCTAATATAAAATTATAAAATATAGTGATGAAATTATGCAGGAAAATTCACTGTAAAACCATCAATCAACACCTTGCAGCACCCTCAAGTAATATACATCAAAATCCCTTCTCAAATCTTACAATAGATCAAAGATTTATAGCTTAATCCATAGCAAAACTGTCACAATTTTAATAGCTTTAACATAGTGTGCAGTGAATTTCATAATAAGCAAGACCCATTCATAAATCAACTTTAAATCATGAAATTTGAGAAGAAGGAGGCTTGGGTATCATGGAGAAAGGAACACATGAAAGAAACTCACATACCTTAACTTGTAGATGAACTTGGTAAAGATTGGAGATGGAGATATGAAGCTTGAAGAAGAGCCTTGAAGGAGAACCTTGTCTTGGGATGAGGATTTGGAACTTGAATATGAGAGTGAAAATATGACTATCTGTCTGAGTGAGTATTGGGAAATATTGAGGGTAATATAAGGGTGAAATTTGGCTAAGTATAGGTAAAAACACAATTAGAAACACTTAGGACCAAGCCCCAAAAGTCTTGGAATGAGATAGAAATTACTGGAAACAAAACATATAGTTTCATGATGCAGACCTATCGTGCAGGTCAAATTAACACATATCTGTGACAGTTGCACGTCGCGGTGCTATCGTGGATCATTTCTAGAAATTTAAATTTTGAAAAATTAAAATTGTGATTCAACTTCTCTGAAATTGGGGTTAGACCCTTGTCTCCTT
The DNA here is from genome assembly GCA_025642045.1 of Solanum sejunctum. Lineage (NCBI taxonomy): Eukaryota > Viridiplantae > Streptophyta > Magnoliopsida > Solanales > Solanaceae > Solanum > Solanum sejunctum. Next base: position 22,131 of record JAOTQJ010008109.1, read on the forward strand.
AATTTTGATATCATGCTTGGATTTTGAGATATATGAAATTTAAAATTTCAGGCATTTCAAGGCATTTTTTCAGGTACTTTTTTGGGTCATTTTAGAGTTGCTTCGGTTCCTACATGTTAACATCATATAGGCATAGAGTATGTGTTAGTACGTTTAAATGTAAAAAGTCTATAGGATGCGAAGTAGCAAAACATAAACCAACATAGTCAAAATGCATAATCTTAAGCAATGGATAAGTATAATATCAATATGGCATGCATAATTAATGCTTGAAGTAAAACATGCTTGTAAATCATATAACTTGCAAATATAGATTACATGTGTGGGAAGAGACCATAATTATAGAATAAGCAAATACTACTTGGAATTCGTGGTATGTCATCCATAGGTGAGGTGGTCAAGGTATCTACCCCTCAACATGTTAGTACGGGTATGTTAACTCCCGATAAGGTGGTCAAGGTATCTACCTCTCAATATTGTAGTATGGGCATGGGACTACCTGATAAGGTTGTCAAGGTATCTACCCCTCAACATGGTAGTATGGGCATGGCACACCCCGACATGGTGGTCAAGGTATCTACCCATCAACATGGTAGTACGGACATAGCACCCGTCGACAAGGTGGTCAAGGTATCTACCCCTCAACATGATAGTGCAGGGGTGTCACCCCTAGATAAGGTATGGTGAACTTGCAACACTATAGATGCTTTCAGGAATTCAATACATACATACAATCCCTTAATCATCATAGAGTCACTTAACTTATAAACCATGTGCTAGACCATCAGTAACTTGAGAATCTTTGTCAAGACATTTAATCAAATGCTTCATGGGTGTGTAATGCTAGTTCAAAATCATGACATTCAAGAGTGATTTAATATGAGAAAACTCAATGTAAATCAACCCACCCACATATAGTAAAACGCTCATCTAAGGTACCTTGAAATCTATCATCAAATCTCATAATAGATCATAGTTTCATAGCTGAAAGCATGCATAGTCTCAATAGACAAAACCACTTCATAGTATAAGCTTTAAATAGATAAATATGTATATTCAATCAATATTTTATAAGACCAAGACATAATTTATAATCAAAATTCATAATAAGAGATACACATACATAATACAAGTTGAAAACATGTGATTTTTCATAAAAGGGAAGATTGGATCCATGGGTGAAAGGACCCAATGGATGAAACCCACATACCTTAAAGATGAATTTTCTTGATGTAGACTTGAAGGAGACTTGAATCTTGAAGGGAGTTCTTGAGATCTGGAATTATGTTTGAGACACTTGAATTTGGATGAAATATTTAATTGAGTGTTAGAGAGGGTATTGGGTGATATAAAGTTGAAACAATGGCTATATATGTTCTCATGCATATGTGCTCATATGGTCAAGAACCCAACATCTTAGGCCAAACAGGAAAAATTAAGTGAAAACACACCTCCGCGACGAGTCTGCGTCGCAGATTCCTTTTGTTTATAAAATTTTTATGAAATTGAAATTTTTCTACGGTTCCTCTATAATCGTGGTTGTACCCATTCCCCACTCAATTTTGCCCCCTGATCAAGAATACTAAGTCAAATTTTTGATATCATGCACGAATTTTGAGATATATGGAAATTAAATTTATGGGCATTCACAAGGCACAGTTTTGGGACATTTCAATAGCAATAAACAACAACATTTCTTACCCAAATGCCTCAAAGGCTCCCACCCATTGTGGGGTAAGGGGGAGTTAGATGTACACAGCCTGACCCCTATGTTTAAAAAAATTGTGCGACTGTCCTCGGACATTTCAATAGCAATAGCAGTCCGAAATTCCATATTAGTGATAGACTCTTCCATTGGCCCTTGAGGAACTTGGTCCTTATTAGTTGGGGCCGGTCTTTATAGGGGAGCTCTTCATGGAGGCATCTTTTGTAATGTGGCATCAGGAATAGGAAACCATAATATATGGTTCGAAATAAGACATATGATATGAGATAATCCATAGAATGCAATCATAGCCCCCCACTCATAGGCATGGTGGACTTCACACCCATAAATAGGATTCTACTCGACCCAGCATTTTGGATACTGAGGATCATTTACAAACCTTGTACTTTGATACCAAGCTTGTTATGACCCGGACCTAAGGTCTAGGAGTAACATGGAAAATAGAAACCTGAGAGTCCCCAAAAGTCTCATAGCATCCATTCACACATCATCGATTTAGAAGTGCATGTGAAATAGTAAACAGGTAGTTCTAAGGGATGAAAAAGTAAGACTGTCATTATGGGGATGCCATAGGGATATTTGTTAAGATGGATTCATATAACCCATAGCTCATAAGTACTAAAGGGAGGGTAAGTATGACTTACTCTATAGGGGCAATATGGAACTTAGGATCTTTCACATCATAGTAAAAACCCATAACATAAAATGGATAGAATCAATCCATAATAATCATATCCAATAAGTAGCCATAAGCATAATCTCCTAATACAACATATAGCAATATACACAAAAGAGTATATAAGATGTCCAACAATGCCTCTAGTCATAAGAGAGGACGTGGGCCAAGACATGTCCCAAGCTCACACTTAAAGTAAATAATGTAAATGAAATTATCATAAGTAGAGGAATGGTGGTTTGTCCTTGCCAGATAGGACTCACCACAACAAATATCTCAAATCTAATCTAGCCATCAAATAGTGGATGAAGGTAGTCTCCAGTCCTTGCATGGCTATATAATATAGGCAAAAGTATGAATTAGTACAATAGAATGTACTAAGTATATGAGCATGTAATGTATATGACTTGTCAAATCTTTAATCGATGATAAACGATAAGAACACATATCATAGAAAGAGAATATAGCAAAGAAAAGTAACATGACAACATACCATGAAATTCCTGATGTGTGATATGTCATTATGCTCATATATAATGAGCATGTAACCATAGTCGATATCTCAAACTCATGTAAGCTATTACATGAATTTGCCATGTATAGACCTCCCATTGGGAGAGAAATTATTACTTGCCAAAGGTAACCTACACCATACCTTACGACTCGATCATTTTAGTGTGATTGCCACTTCCTTAAAACTGGTCATTTTAGAAGGATTTTCGTATCATATCATATCAAATATGTAACAGTTCCTTATGACCTAGTCATTTTGCTAATGTCTACCATAAATTTATGCTAGCATATAGTTATGGGACAATGAGATTCACTTCTATGGGGTCATGCCTCAACTAATGGGATGAGCCTCACTTTCAAGGTTCTCTCGATGCTAAGTCTTCATCCCACACGAATACTTATATAGATACATGCTTTCAAAAGTGGAAAAAGTTATTTCAAATCATTTCAATACACACTTGGGCTTAAAAGCCAAACATTCTTCATGATCATTTATACTTGGGCTAAAAAAAACAAATCATAATTCAATCCATACTTTTCATGCTTAGGAATAGCTCATTCACTTATAAAAATATAGTATAAACATCCAATATGCTCAAAGAGTCAATATCATAGACATTTATGTGATCACATTATTGTCATAACTATACTTTTATCAAAATCATAATCATAAATATATGTGGGCTTAACCCACCAAATTATTTTCATCAAAATCCAATGCTCATGTATGCATATTCCACGAATGATATGAGAATATCATGGGCGATAGAGATTCAATCTTAAATTAGCAATACAAGATGAAATTTAAGTAAATCCATAAATAAAATCCACATTCAAATTGTAATTTAGATTGCCCATGCTTAAATCAAACTTTCTAGGGACCATACATATTCAAATCTTCAATATATCCATGTAATTCAACAAATTAGGTCTTAAATCACTTTGAAATCAACAATAAAACATAGCACATACTTCGATTGATTCAAATAAACAATAGTCCTAAAAACTCATAATTAAAGTAAGCTTAAATGTCATAAATCAAGTGTAAAAGCATTTGGGTCTTCCTAGTTGAAAGGTACCATCAACCAATCCCACATACCTTTGTTCACCAAGAAGAAACAAGAAGAATTCGATGAAGAAAAGAGCCTTCCCTTGATTCCCAAGCTAAGCCTTCACTAGAGTTCTTGAGAGAAGTTATTAAGAGAGTTTGAATATAATCTTAAGTGTGAGAATGAATTTGAATGACAGAAAAAGAGTACATGTCAATCAAATGCCATGGATGGCATAGGAAGTTACAAAAGTCCCTTAGAAGTATTCATAATTATGAAAATGACATTAATGAAACAGATAGAAAAATGTTGTTAGAGGTCTCATACAAGGGTCTTACAGTTTGTACAAGGTCACATGGACTGTATACCAGTCTGTGAAACCATCCTTTGAAAATTTTCCACTACTAAAGGTCTAAGATGGTAATTCCATACATAGAAAATTTGCACTCTAACACCTATACGGAGGGCTTCAAAACATGTATAGAGGTTACATAGACCGTGTGCCTCCCATGATGCCTCACTTAGAAAAATTCTCCATTGACAAAGTTCTGAGAAGGTGATTTCATACTTCAAAAATTCCACTCTCACGCCCATACGGAGGGCCTCATGGACCATGAAGAGGTATATAGACTGTGAGTGGTTTATGTAGTCTAACACTTAGCTAAAATATGGATTTCAAGGCCAAGGCTACTTCACACAAGCCTTCACATGGTCCATAAAGTGCCACACAGACCGTGTGGGGTACAGGTGGTACTATCCTTAGTCTTAAACTCCAAGTTAGCCTACACTTGTACACATGACCAAGGGTCACCTCAAGGCCCCTCCATACAGCCCATAGTGAGCTATACAACCCATAGAAATACTCATAAGGTGTCACCTTGGTAAAACACTTTCCAAAACCTAAATTCAAGAACCATAAAGGTCATACCAAGTAGGAGTCCTCACACCACTCCTAAGGATTCATGACCTTTTTGGCCAACTACAAGGTGCAAGTTACTTCTCCAGAACTGATCTTCGGCCCGAGTATCACCCATTAAGGCTAAAGGAGGATGACATTCGAAATAAGGTATTTACAACTCTGTATAATCATTTCAAATTCTTGATTATGTCATTTGTACTAACAAATGCTTCCCCAGCTTTCAAGGGTTAGACGAATAGGATCTTCAAATCGTATTTTGATATGTTAATCGTAATTTTCATAGATGATATATTGGTCTATTCACATGATTCAAAAGAGCATGAGGATCACTTATAGATTGTGTTACAAATATTAAGGGATACACAACTTTTTACCAATTTTAACAAGTGTGAGTTTTGGTTAAGAGAGGTGGTTTTTCTTGGCCACATCGTTTTGTGTGATGGTATTAGAGTAGATCTAAAGAAGACAGAAATGGTGAAGGATTAGCCTAGACCATTGTCTCCTTCTAATATTAGGAGGTTTTGGGTTTGGCTGGATATTATAGAAGATTCATGGAAGGATTTTCTTCCATTGCCTCTCCTTTGACTAAGTTGACCTGAAAGAAGGTGAAATTTCAATGGTCTAATGACTATGAGAAATGTTTTCAAACCTTGAAGGATCATCCTATTTTAGCCCCTATTTTTACATTGCCTTAAGGTTCGAGTGGTTTTATGGTTTATTTTGATGCCTCATGTGTAGGCTAGGGTTGTGTGTTTACGTAATATAGGAAGATCATTACCTATGCCTCAAGGCAATTAAAGGTACATCAAAGGAAATATCTAACTCATGATACTAAGCTAGCAGTAGTTGTATTTGCATTAAAGATTTAGCACCATTATCTATATATGTGCATGTTGATATATTCACTAACCATAAGAGTTTGTAATATGTGTTTAGCCAAAAGGATTTGAATCTAAGGAAAAGGAGGTAGTTAGAACTTCTAAAGTACTATGATATGAGTGTGATGTATCACCGTGGCAAGATAAATATTATGGATAATGTGCTTAGTACAGTATCTATGGGCAGCATTGCACATCTCGGGGATGGAAAGAAAAATTTAGTCAAAGAGATGCACATTTGGCTTATTTAGGGGTGAGGTTAAATAGTTCAAACAATGGTGCTATACTTGTGAAAAATGGGTGAAACATTTTTTGTTGAGGAGGTCAAAGCTAAACAAGATATAGGCCCTACCTTGGTTGAGTTGAAGAAGTTGATAGTTGATAAAAAGATAGAGGTTTTCTCACAAGATAGATGGAGTACTTCGTTACCAAGGGCAGTTGTGCATCCTCAATGTTGATGGGTTAAGACAGAAGATTTTAGATGAGGTTCATAGCTCTTGACATTCTATTCACCTGAGATCAACCAAAATCTATATAGATTTGAGAGACATGTATTGGTACAATGACATGAAGAAGGATATAGCAAGGTGGGATGTAAGGTATGCAAATTGGCAACAAATGAAGGACGAACACCAAAGTCTGAGTACTCTAGCCCAAGATATTGGTATTCCTACTTGGAAATGGGAAGAGTGAATATAGACTTCATTATGGGTTTTGCAAAAACTTAGAAGCAATTTGATTCAATATAGGTGGTTTTCAATAGAATGATGATCAATCTGCTTTTTACTAGTGAGACTTCTTATAGTGATGAAAATTAGGCTAAGTTCTGTATTCAAGAATTGGGGAGATTGCATTGAGTTCTATTAGGCCATCGTACTAAATTCACTTCTCATTTTTGGAAATCATTTTAAAGGGACCTTAGTACAAAGGTAAAGTTAATTACTACTTTCCACCCTCAAACTGATGGGTAAGCCAAAAGAACAATACAGATGTTGGAAGATATGTTGAGGGAATGTGTTCTTGCTTTCAAAAGTGGTTCGAATGACCATCTACCTCTTATAGAATTTGCTTACAATAATAGTTTTCGCTCAAGTATTGAGATGTCATAGTTCGAAGCTTTGTATAGTAGACAGTTTAGGTTATTGGTAGTATGGTTTGAGGTAATGGAGATGTCCTTGATTGGATCAAAACTAGTACTTGATTCCATAGAGAAGGTGAGAATTGAGGGAGCCCGATGTTGTTACCGGTATGTTGAAAATCTTTAACTTTGATGTATATGCTTTGATTGATCTATTGTGATATCATTTGGGTTAACCAATGCACCAGCCATCTTCATGGATCTAATGAATAGGGTCTTGAAACATTACCTTGATTAATTTGTTGTGGTCTTCGTTGATGATATTTTGATCTATTCACATATTAGGGAGGAGCACATAGGGCATTTGAGGGGTGTGTTGAAATATTGAGTGAGGAAAGATTGTATTCTGAATATGATAAATGTGAATTTTGGTTGAAGGAGGTTGCATTCTTGGGTCATGTGGTGTCAAGGGATGGTATAAAAGTGGTTCCTAGGAAACCCGATATGATTAAGAATTGGTCTAGACCATAGATGATGTTCACACTCCAATAATAAAGTGATTGCTATCAACAATTAATCTAACCAAAGGTTATGGTCGAATCCATAGGGAATACGGTGCTTGACTACAAGAGTCCACTACTAATCATTTCAAGCATAAATAACTAAAATCTCTAAATAGGGGATTTTTGTGATTCAAGAACAAAATAGAATAAACACTAAACTAAGATGCGAGGAAACACTCAATTTTAGGGACAATTTAGGAATCGTGTTCACCATGATTCATTAACTTGATTACCCTAGGTAACATAACTACAATTGGAAATTCGCATGCAGGATGGTAACTTAGGTTCTTCTAGCCATTTTATTAAAGTGAAGGTAGAATTTCACCATGGCGCATAGTCGGCCACCATGGCATGCCAACTAACTGTTACCAATTATCCTAGTAAACCCCCCTTGGTCAGGTTTCGTTGATTAGACAAGAACACATCAATCGAATTCTGTCATCTACTTACCTTTTCCTATTTGTCACTACCTTAGTCGGCTAGTGGTAGAAGGTGGGGTTTGGTGTTGGCCACCCCAAACAACAATCATAATAAAGAGAAATAGACAATATATGCAAACCCCGATTGTAGAAGTACAATAACCTATGTTATTTCATATCAACTACCCATGATTCCCACAACCCCAAGTTGTGAGTTCTTATATACTCATCACTAAGACAAAACATGCAAATATGCTAATACAAGACATAAATGAGAAGTTTTACCAAAAGCACTGAAGAATGTAGGTATCAGAAATTGCAAACCCAAAAGTTGATTGGTCACCAATGAATATAAAGTAAGATTTTCAATCCCCAAAATGGATTTTCCAAGATAAAATGATAAACTAATCTAAAACCCTAAAATATTCTTAAGAGAATATTCAAAGGCAAGGTCTATTTTTAAAATCTAGAATCTCTCTATAAAAATCGAACTAAATTCTATTTATAGTGTTTACAAATAAGCCCTAAATATAATACAAAAAAGACAATTGGCAGTCGGTAAGCCCTGCAGGTACGACTCGTAGGGTGACCTATGAGTCATAGTCAGTGTCTTGTCTCAGGTTCTTCGCATCTTGGACTGAACTGATATGACCCACAGGTATGAGTCATTGCTTGAGCTATGACTCGTATGTTCCTCTTGTAGTCTTGGCCTTCAGTATTTGTTCCAACATTTTTGCTATCTGATTATTGCTATGAGTCCATCTATAAGTGTCATAGTGTAACTTACGACTCGTAGGATGGCCTCATAGGGTGGCCTCTGTTTCTTGCTACAACACACCCTGCGATTCATAGCTTGGTTTGTGACTCATAGGTGAGCTAGTATGTCCTATAATTCAACAAAATTTGCAACTTTTCTTCAAAATTATGTGAATTTAACTTTTCTGCAAGAACAACACAAAAACACATAAAAACCATAAAAAGACGCATTAAGAACTCCCAAAATCCTTTGTTTTAGGCATCAAATATTTGTATTTTAACAGCACATCAATACTCTCAACTTAGAATTGTTGCTTGTCCTTAAGCGATGACTCAATCTACACAGACAAAGAGAAATACATAGAAGTTATACTAATGGCATTATACAACAACTACTTTGATTCAAGTAGCCTTCTACCATTTGAAAAACAGGACTGCAAAGTTATTAAGCAAAACTAGAACATAATGAGATACCTGACAATCCAACTATGACAAGATAAGGAACATCAACTATCCACAATCGTTGGTATAGTCATATACTACTCAAGTAGTGCAAATGCCCTCACTAGAAAGAAGTCCCTCATACTCACTCAAAAAGTATTTAGAATATACGGACTGAGGAAACATTCTCACTCTCACAATTGACATTTATGCATATTGACTGACACCATACACTTGCCTCTATACTCATCTTCTTTCTTGGTGATAAAGTGGATTTGGATCACCTTAGGACTTAAGGGCTTGTAACATAGGTTCAAGGGGATTTGGTATGAAATTTTAGGCAAGTAGTGACTAAAAGCTAACCTTGAACCATGTTTACCACCTCATTGTCATTACTTTACCACAATAAGGGTCACCTTCAACTTAGGCTTTTAGCCTGAGATGTGGTACACAATATCTATTCCTCAAACCAGGGCCACAACTTATAGCCACCCTCAACTTAGTCTTTTAGCCTCAATTAAGTTTCACAAGTTAAAGGATAGATTAGGGCCAATATCAAGGTATTTCATCAAACAAGGTTCAGTTAGCAAAGTGTCAAGAAATAATGAGTAAATGATAAGCTCAAAACTTTGGAACAAGGGTTTCTCCTGCTCATTTAGTGGGTCATTTAGGCTAAAAGGGGGTTCACTCAGAGAACAAAGGCCTAAGATCCTTTCCATACCAACCACATCACCAAACCAATCTTAGAGTACTAAGGAAAGTTCTAAATCCATGAAAGATGCATAAATGCAATAAAATAAGCTCACAACACACATGGCATTGCATCCACAATCAAGTATAGACTCACAGGTCATGCTTTCAGCCTCAGCTTACCTTCACAATATCATAATAAACATTACTGAATACTCAAAATGAATAAATGCATCAACTACCACAATCTCAAAACTTTTAAGGGTACTCAATTTTTTTCAAAACATCAAAACACAATTAAAAACTATGTATATGCTAACAGAATTACACTATTATGAATTTACACATTATCTACACTGCCTAAACATGCTAGTTCAATAGAAAATTAAACATCCACAAGGAAAACGAATCATGACAAAATAACTTTGCGATCAAAAATAGGGGAAGTTATGGACTCGAGGTTACTCAGACTTCACCTTAATCCATAACTTCCCGCACCCCACCAAAATAGAATACTTTGTCGTCAAAGTGAAAACACATAGAGAAGGTGCGACGAGCATACCTTGGGTTGCGTCCTTCCAATAAGCATCTGATTTATTATTGCGGCACTATAGAAAGATTTTATGCCCATGCTTCAGCAAGATCCGAATCTTCCAGTGTCTTGATTTCTTCCACGTTACCCATGTAGCATTTGACCCTCTGACCATTGACTTTAAAAGTGTTTCCTTCCCTATTTTCTAACTCAATGGTCCTAAGACTAAAAATGTGTACTACTCTAAATGGCCCTATCCACTTAGATTTGAGTTTACTAGGAAACCACCTCAACCTAGAGTCATAAAGCAGTACCATATCTCCCGGGGCAGATTGACAATCTTTAATTCTCCGATCATGCTAAAATTTTATTCATTGTTTGTACAAGGCCAAGCTCTCATATGCACATAATCTAAATTCATCAAGCTCATTCACTTGCATCAACCTAGAAGGTGCAACTTCATGCCAATCTACATTCAACTTCTTCAATGCCCATTTACCATTTTGGATAATATTTGCTTTATTTCTCGAGTTGATACTTCCATTTGCCCACAGGTTTGGGGATGATATGGGGTTTCCACAGGTGCTTCACACCATATCTTTCAATTAGAGCTTTGAACAATTGGCTACAAAAATGAGAATATCCATCACTGATAATTGTCCAAGGCGTACTAAACCTGGAGAAAATTCTTCTTCAGAGAAACCCGGTAACACGCTTACCCTCATTGTTTGGTAGAGCCACGACCTCTACCAACTTAAAGACATAATCAATTGCAACTAGAATGTACATGTTACCATGAGAGCTAACAAAGGATCCCATAAAATCAATGCCACAAACATTGAATAGTTCTATGACCAAAATAGGATTTAGAGAAAATTCATGCCTTCGTGAAACTCTGCCCTCTCTTTGACATCTAACATAAGACTTTACATAATCATGGGCGTCTTGATATATAGACGGCTAATAGTAGCCATACTGCAACACTTTGTAAGCCGTTCGAGTTCCAATGTGATGGCCACCTACTAATGAAGAGTGGCATTCTTGAAGAATGCTCATCATTTCCACTTCTGTAACACATCGATGAATGATCCCATCGGCACAAATGCAAAATAAATATGACTCATCCCAAAAGAACTTCTTGACATCATGCATAAACTTTCAATGTTACTGGCTGCTCAACTCAGGCAGCACTACATCACTCACCAAGTAGTTCGCATAGTCTGCAAACTAAGGTATAAGATCATGTAAAGCTACCAAAACTCTCTCATCAGGGAATAAGTCATTTATGTCAAGAACTTTGTCAAACTTCACCATAGCTTCATCTTCCAATATAGAGAGATAATCAACTACTTGATTTCATGACCCCTTTTTGTCAATCACATCAAAGTTAAACTCTTGCAAGAGAAGTACCCATCTGATCAGTCTTGGTTTTGCATCCTTCTTGGCCATCAAATATTTGAACACCGCATAGTCTGTGTGCACGATTACCTTTTCTCCCAATAAGTATGACCAGAATATTTCAAAAGCAATGACTAAGGCAAGTAATTCTTGTTCAGTCACTGTACAGTTTGTCTAGGCCACATTTAATGCTTTGCTGGAATAATAGATTGGATGCAAAATTCTCTCCCTTCATTGCCCCAACATCATACCTAGTGCCACCCTACTTGCATCACACATTAGTTCAAATGGTTGTGACCAATCTGGAGCCACAATAATAGGTGTTGTGGTCAGCTTTCTTTTCAATTCTTCAAAAACGTACATGTCTGCATCATCAAACACAAACTTGGCGTCTTTCTCCAATAACTTACACAAGGGTTATGAGATCTTGGAAAACTCCTATATAAAGCGGTAGTAGAATTCGGCATGGACTAGGAAGCTCCGAATACCTTTTACCAAAATTAGTGGTGACAATTTCTCTATAACCTTAATTTTTGCTTTATCCACCTTTAGTCCCTTATCTGAAATCCCGTGGACAAGTACAATACCTTATTTGACCATAAAATAGCATTTTTCCCAATTTAGCACCAAATGACTTTCTACGAACCTTTGCAACACATGCAAATGTAACAAACATTCTTCAAAGGATGGCCAACAACACTAAAATCATCTATGAACACCTCAATAGTGCTCTCAACTATGTCGGAGATGATAGACATCATACATCTCTGAAATGTTGCTGGAGTATTACATAGTCCAAAAGGCATTCTCTTAAATGCAAAGGTACCATAAGGACATGTGAAAGTCGTCTTCTCCTGATCCTCAGGTACGATAACAATCTAATTGTACTCGAGATATCCATCAAGAAATAGTACCATCATTTCTCTGCCAATCTGTCTAGCATCTGATCTGTGAAGGGCATAGGAAAATGATATTTCTCGTTAGAAACATTGAGTTTTCTATAATCCATACATACTCTCCTTTCGGTGATTGGTCTCATGGGGATCAACTTATTCTTTGCATTAGGCACCACTGTGATACCTTCTTTTTTTGGAACATACTACACTGGACTTGCCCACTCACTGTTGGCTATGGGGTAGATTACTCCTGCAACTAACCACTTGATGATTTCTTTCCTTACTATGTCTTGCAATGGGGTGTTCAACCTTCTTCGATGCTCAATACTCGATTTATAATTTATGACTAGTTGAATCTTGTTATTGTGTACCCAGGGGGTATGCCAATGATATCTATATTTGTCCACCTAATGGCCCTTTTGAACCTCTTGAGAACTAAGAGAAGCGCCTTTGTTTGAGCCTCACTCAAATCTGCTGCAATGATGATAGGTAATATACTATTCTCTCCTAAGTATGCGTATTTCAGATGCAATGGTAATGCCTTCAACTCTAACTCTGGTGGGACTTCTATAGAAGGCTTAGTAGGTGGTGCTTCCCTATTGCATAAATCTAACTCCAAACTTGCTTGTTGCCTCGACCCAAATGACACCCAAAGAGAATTTACCATCTTCTCATAATCAAGAATGTTGTCACCATTGAAATTCATCAACACAGCTGCTAAAGGATTGACTTCGAGCCTTAATTCTATTGGGATCTCCACTTCACTATACTCACCTATTGAGATAACTAAAATGACATGTAACTCAGAATCCTTTCCATCATGTTGACCCACTTGGAACACTACTGCCTTTTCTCCAAACCTGAAAGTGAGTAGGGTCTTTTCCATATCAATGAATGCTTGACCCATAGCTAAGAAAGGTCTTCCCAAGATAATAGGCATTGAAAAATCAACCTCACAAGAAAGTATAACAAAATATGCAGGAAATATAAATTTGTCTACCTTTACCAGCATATCATACAATATCCCCATAGGCTTCTTAACTATTTTATTTGCTATCAACAACTGTATCTTCGTAGGGACAAGGCTTTTCAACCCTAGTTTTTTGAACAAAGCAAGAGGCATCAGGTTAATGTTAGCCCCTAAATCACATAGCACTTTAGCGAACTCATGTTCTCCTATAGTGCATAGTATGGTGAATTCACTCGGGTCTTCCTACTTTTGCACCAAAGACTTTGTAGTGATGATACGACAATGTTGAAAATTTTGAGAGAGGTCTTACCTCACTTTTTGCTTCTTATTGACTAGATCTTTCATCCATTTGGCATGCCCCGGCATCTTCTGAAGATCTTCCATTATTGGGATCTATACTAAAAATTTCTTAAGTATCACCCAGAACTGCTCAAACTTACCTTCCTCCTTTCTCTTCCTAAGTATTTGTGGAAAAGGAGAAAGAGGCCTTGGAAAGGTTTTATATTTCTTGGGTTGCTCTTCAGTGTTGTATGCCTTGGTTTCCTCATTTACTCTCTTACTATAATTTCCACTTCTGACCATTGGCATAAGGGAATCTATAGTACTTTTGCTACTCCTGGTCATGGTCGCCATGCAATGCCCTTCATTTTTAGGATTTTGAATCATGTTGCTTGGTAAGGTGCCCTTTTGGCATTGGTTTAATTGTGAAGAAACTTGTCCAAATTGTTGTTCAAGTTGCTTAATCGCCATCGAATAAGACTCTATTTTTTGGTTAGTACTTACAATATCCACTTTCATTCCCTTTAAAGTCTCATCTTGGTGGCTGACCCTTTTCAACAACTTTTCGAACATCTCTTCGATCTTGGAGTTGCTTGACCCAGCATCACAGTTGTGAGGTGGCATATAAGGACCATTCCTATAGCCCTCTCTTCTTCCCCATTTGGCATCTGGTGATCTCTCTCTCTCATAGTATCTACCTAGGTTGTCTCTGTATATCCCATCATGGTTGAAGTTCTGACCTTGATTCCAAAACCCTTTCCTACAAAAGTCCAAATTGGACCCTTGGGGGTTGTTCCTTAAACCCTCCACTTGGTTACTTACAAAACATGCATCCTTATCAAAGAATGGATCATCATAGGTACAAGCCTTCGGAGGTTGGTGAGCGACTGCCATGACACTTGCTTGATTTTGCTTTAAAACCAAGTCCATAGTTATGTGAAGTTGAGAAAGTTGCTCCATGATCTTTTCATTTACTTTTGCTTGCTTATTATTCGTGTTAACCACACAAGAAAGTTTCATCACACCTCTTTCTTATTGCCCCCATGCTCTATTCATTTTGACCACTTGCTCTATTCTTGCGACTAAGAGGTTGGCTAAGGAACATTCCTCATATGATTGTGTCGGTGCAAGCTTTATTATTCTCATCAAGAGCCCGATAGAAAATCATGGCCAAAGAATCATTAACAATCTTGTGATCGGGGACCATCCTCAAGCATTTAGTGAACCTCTCCCATGTTGTGATAATAGAGTCACCTGGCAATTGCTCAAAGTTGTTGATTTGGTCTTTAAGCTTCAACATTTTAGATCTTGGAAAATATCTTTCAAGGAATACTCTTTGAAGCTCAACCCAACTTATAATAGTGCTCGGAGAAAGCTCAGACAATCATACAGCTACATTGCTAGTCAATGACAGTGAAAACACCCTTAAACCAACAACATCAAGAGAAATAATTTGTGTCCCCTATAAATACTCTGTAGTTTTGGAGCATTTGGAGCAATCCACTTGATACCATGAACTTAGTATTTGCCGATAAAAGAGGCAGTACTATGGCACTGGTAACATCCATAGCCATAGGGTTCAATCGATATTGATTCCATCCATAAGTGTTTTCATTAAAATCCCTTACATGTGGCCTATTAACCCTAGGTTGTGGATTCTCCTCTCTACCCATATCCTCATTTATATTCATATCCTTCTTAACCTTGATGTCCTCATTCGCGTGAGTCATTCTTCTTGGTAGCCGATATATCTCCAAATTGAGTGGAGTTAAGGGATTGCCTTGGCTTATTCTATTAGGCATACAACTTAGTACACCCTAAAAATAAAATCAAATAACAAAAACAAAAACAAAAGTAAAATACAAGAGATTCTAGAAATCAACATTAGAACTAGCTAATAGTGAATTCAAGTCAAAACCTAGTTGTATTCCTCGGCAACGGCACCATAATTTTTTATGATGTTCATACTCCAATAAGAAAGTGATTGTTGTTAGCAATTAACCTAACCAAAGTTTAGGGTCAAATCCACAGGGAATACAGGACTTGACTACAAGAGTCCACTACTAATCATTTCAAGCATAAATAACTAAAATCTTTAAATGGGGGGATTTTTGTGATTCAAGAACAAAACAGAATAAACACTAAACTAAGATGCGAGGAAACACTCAATTTTAGACACTTTTGGAATCATGTTCACCATGGTTCGTTGATTTGGTTACCCTAGGTAACATAACTACAATTGGAAATATGCATGCAGGATGGTAACTTAGGTTCTCCCAGCCCTTTTATGAAGGTGAAGGTTAAATTTCACCATGGCACTTGGTCGGCCACTATGGGATGCCAGCTAATCATTACCAATCTTTCCAGTCAACCTCCCCTTGGTCAGGTTTGGTTGATTAGATGAAAATGCATCAATCGAATCATATCATCTACTTTCCTTTTCCTATTCATCACTATCTACGTCGGGCTAGTCATAGTAGGTGGTATTTGGTGTTGGCCACCATCAAACAACAATCATAATGAAGAGAAATAGAAAACGAATAGAAACTCCAAAAATTGTAGAAATGCAATAAACCTAAGTTATTTCAAATCAACTACCCATGGTTCCCACAACCCTAAGTTATGGGTGCTTAGCTACTCATGGCTGAGGCAAAACAAGCAAACATGCTAATACAAGACATAAATGAGAGTTTTACCAAAAGCACTAAAGAATATAGGCACCACAAGTTGCAAACCCAAAAGCATGATTGATCAACAATGAATACAAAACAAGATTTACACTCCCTAAAATGGATTTTCCAAGAGAAAATGATAAACTAATCTAAAACCCTAAAATATTCTTGAGAGAATATTCAAAGGCAAGGTCACTTTTCTAAAATCAGGAATCTCTCTATAAAAGCTGAACTAAATTCTATCTGTAGTGTTTACAAACAAACCCTTAAAATAATGTAGAAAACACAGCTGGCAGCTGGTAAGCCCTACAGGTATGACTCGTAGGGTGACCTCCGAGTTGTAGTTGGGGTTTTGTTCTGTTTTTAGCATCTTGGACTAAACTGGTATGACCCATAGGTATGAGTCATTTCTTGACCTACGACTCATATGTTCCTCTAATAGTCTTGGCCTTTAGTTTTTGGTCCAATATTTTGGCTCTCTGATTCTTGCTACAAGTCTACTTAAATGAGTCATAGTGTGACTTATGACTCATAGGATAGCCTCGTAGGGTTGAACTCCACTTAGCAGATTCCTAAATTTTTAGTCTCTATTTCTTACTATGACATATTCTATGATTCGTAGGTTAGACTACGACTTGTAGGTGAGCTCATATGTCCTATAATTCTGCAAAATCTGTAATTTTCCTTCAAAATCATGCCAACCTAACTTTTTCTGAAAGAAAAACACAAAAAACACATAAAAATCATAAAAAGTCTCATTAAGAACTCACAAAATCCTTTATTTTAGGCATCAACTGTGTTTTATTTTGATAGCATATCAACCATTGACCCTGTTGGATACTAGGAGCTTCTTAGGCCTTGTGGGTTATTATAGAAGGTTTGTGAATGGGTTCTCCTCCATTGCTTCCCCTATGACCAAATTGACTCAAAAGAAGGCTAAGTTTGCGTAGACCAATGAATGTGAGAGAATCTTCCAAACATTCAAAGACAAGCTTGTATCCGCTCCTATATTATCACTATCGGATGGGCTTAAGGATTTTGTTATGTGCTATGCAAAATGGTAAGGTAATAGCCTATGCTTCTAGGTAACTCAAAGTGCATGAGGGGAACTACCCCACCTATGATCTAGAGTTAGCTGCCATTGTGTTTGCATTAAAGATTTGGCATCACTACTTGTATGGGGTGCTTGTGGATGTGTTCCCCAATTGTAAAAGCCTCCAATATGTCTTTACTCAAAAGGATATCAACCTGAGACAAAGAAGGTGGCTAAAACTTCTCAAAGATTATGACATGAGTGTGCATTATCACCCAGGTAAGGCATATGTAATGATAGATGCTTTGGGTTGGGTGTCCATAGGTAGCCTAGCTCATGTTGATTGTGGTGATAGAGAAATGGCTAGGAAGGTGCATAGATTGGCTAGATTGGGGGTTAGATTGGAAGAGGTTGGTGATGATAATGTTATAGTTATTTATGGGCCTAAGTCTTCTTTGGTTGATGATGATATCAAAACAAAATTTTGACTCTTCCTTGCTTGAATTGAAGGCCTTGGTGAAAGAGGGAAAAGTAGAGGCTTTCTCCCAAGGGGGAGATGGTGCCCTTTGGTACCAAGGTAGGTTGTATGTGCCTTGTGTTGATGCTTTGAGGGATACGATTCTTGATGAGGCCCACAATTCTTCTTATTCTATCCACCCCGATTCCATCAAAATGTATAGAGACTTAAGAGATGTATATTGGTGGGGAGGCATAAAGAGGGACATTGCCAAATTTATTTTCGATTGTCATAGTTGTCAACAGGTCAAAGCCGAGCATCAAAGGCCAGGTGGCCTAACCTAAGACATAGAGATTCCCACTTAGAAGTGGGAGCTGATTAATCTGAATTTTGTGGTTGGGTTGCCTAATACTAGAAAAGGTTTTGATTCCATTTGGGTGGTGTTTGATAGGATGACAAAATCAGCTCACTTTCTACCGGTTAAGACAACATATGGGGCTGAACAGTATGCAATGTTATATATCCTTGAGTTGGTGAGGTTGCATGGGTTTTCTTTGTCCATCATAATGGATCATGGTTCAAAATTCACTTCACACTTTTAGAGGTCTTTTCAAAGGGGTCTTGGAATAAAACTTCACCTTAGCACAGCCTTCCACCCTTAAACGGATAGCCAAGCTGAGAGGACAATTCAAACCCTTGAGGATATGCTTATGGCATATGTATTAGATTTGATGGGTAGTGGGGATGATCATTTTCCTTTTATTGAGTTTTCCTACAATAATAGTTATCACTTTAGTATCGGTATGCCTTTTTTTGAGACTCTTTATAAGAGACCTTGTAAATCACCGGTTGGTTAGTTTGAGATTGGGGAGATGGCTTTATTAGGACCAGATCTAGTTATGTAGGCTCTTTAGAAGGTTAGGATGTTTAGGGAAAGGTTAAGAATAGCCCAAACTCATTAAAAATCTTATGTCGACGTGAGAAAAAAAGACCTTTAATTCAAAGTGGGTGATGGGGTTTATATGAAAGTCTCTCCAATGAAAGGTGTGGTCTATTTTGGTAAAAAAAAAAGGGAAGTTGAGTCTAATATATGTTGGTCCTTATGAGTTCTTGAAGAGTATTACAAAAGGTAGCTTATGAGCTGAAGTTGCCTAGTGAAATGAAATTGGTTCATTTGGCGTTTCATGTCTCTATGTTGAGGAAATATGTTGGTGATCCTAATGCTATTCTGTCTCTTGATATTGTGAGTGTTGTTTAGGTTCTAATTCAGATCTTAGATAGGCAAGTAAAGAGTTTGAGGAACAAGGAGGTAGCATCCGTTAAGGTCCTTTGGAGGAACCAACAAGTCAAAAGTGCTACGTGGGAGGCTGAGGCTGACATGTAAAAGTGGTACCCTTATCTTTTTCACTCCACTCAAGGCTAAGGTACTAGTCCTAAGTCAGTTATGTGATTTTAAGTCTTGTAATTTTTCCCCTATGTCATTCATATGCATTCATGTTTAAGTTGGTAAGTTTATGATGATTTTAGACTTATATTGAGATTTTGAAAATGGTGTTTTAAATATAACATTGCATTTTAGTTGGGGCTGGTTTGCTTATGATCGTTCTTTTCTTATACATCTCTTTTACTTTCGGAGATGAATGTTCCCAAGGGGGAGATATTGAAATGACCCCAAAAATTCCCAAAAATGTGTCGTAGAATGCCCAAAATTTTAAATTCTATATATCTCAAAATCCATTTGTTATTTCAAAAATCTGACTTCATATTCTTACTCAAGGGGTAAAAATTTAGTTGAAAAAAGGGCTAACCTCAATTTAAGAGAGAAAGATTAGCGACTATAAATTCCATAATGCGATTTCCAATGGGGGTTTTGCGTTGCCTCTGTGATGCGCCCCTGTACATTTTGGGGATTGTTCTTTTTAAGTTCGGTCTAAGACATCTAAATCTTGGGCCTAAGTGTTTCCAAACGTGTTTTTACCAATACATAGCCTTATTTCACCCTCATATCATCCTAAATATTTCTTAATACTCACTCAAACACTTAGTTATGTTTTCGCTCTCCAAACTCAAGTCCCAAACCCTCATACCAAGCTAAGGTTCTCCTTCAAGGTTCTTCTTCAAGCTTTAAGTCTCCATCTCCAATCTCCACCAAGTTCATCTCTAAGCTTAGGTATGGAGTATTCTTTCATGGGTTCCTTTCACCCATGATACCCAAGTCTCCTTTTACTTAAATTGCATAATTTAAAGTTTATTTACAAATGGGTCTTGCTTATTCTGAAATTCATCGCACACTGTGTTAAAGCTATGTACAGTTATGACAATTTTGCCTTGTTTTGAGCTATAAATCTTTGATCTATTATAAGAATTAAGGAAGGGTTTTGATGTATGTTGCTTGAAGGTGTTGCAAGGTGTTGATTGATGGTTTTACAATGGATTTTCTTGCATGATTTCATCACTATATTTTATGGTTTTATGCTAGTATTAAACACTCTCTAAGTATTTGATCAAGTGTCCGAATGTGATTTATTAAGGAGTTGAAGGTCCAAAGCATGAGATACGATATCAATGACTATATGATGATAAAATGAGCTTATATAAAGATATATCTATATAAAGTGTTGCATTAAACCATACTTGATCCGGTAGGATAAGAGCCTAGGTAACCATGTTGGGGGTTTGTACTCATCAACAATGTGAGGGATTTGTACTTCGCCACCATGTTGATAAGGTGTGATTATCATAAACCATGTGAGGGGTTTATACCACACAACCACCAAGGGGTTTATACCTTGAATAGCTAGCTTGGTCTCTTCTACACATATAATATTTTGTATGAGTATGAATTACTTAAGCATGTTTTACTTAAGCATTGATCATGCCAACCATATTGCTATATTATGTATTTTGCTTAATATTACGCATTTTGATTATGGTTCATATCTATTATTGCATTGTATCCTATATACTTAGTACACTCAATCATACTAATGCATACTATATGCCTATATTACATCACCACCTAGGAACTGGTGCCCAAGTTGATCGTCCTCCTCCACGTGGCTAGTTCGATTCTATTTAAGCTAGTCGGTGAGTCCTCCACTTCTGATACATTAGTCTATGTTTCTCCTATTATGTATTGAGACACTCTTCTTTATGATACAACCAGGGTGAGCCCGGTTGCTTTGTCTTGGCCCCCGCTCTTATCTGTGTAGTTGAGGTGGTTATTGGACATGTTATATATCTATGATATGATCTTGACTCTTATCTCATAGTTATGATATTGTGCAAGCTTTTTCCCCTTAACCCCTTTGCCCTATTCCTGTTCTTTAATGTTTTATATGCCTCCACAACCAATAATGTGTAATGATAAGTTAAGAGGCTTGTTTGGGGTTCCTTCGGGTTCCCTATTCGCCGTGTCTCGTCTTGGGTTGTGATATTCACTCTCAAAGTCACCCCCAAAGTTCTAAGTTTTCTCTGTCTAGCACAACCTCCATTAAATCTTAAGGATTAAAGCTTTTGGTCAAGAAATTCAATGTTAATTCATCTATGGAGCCCAAATTCTACATCCTTTTTCTCAAAGTTCAAGTATGAATTTTTATGGGTTTTCATGATTTGACTACAATTGCTTGGATTATGATTATTACATAAATAATTTACCTTATTACACATGAATTATGCTGAATTATATAAATCTCATGATTTATAATTGATTTCAAGTATGTGTTGGTGAGGGCTTGTTGAATTGATATGAGTTCCTTGACTGATCATTCAAATTGATTTCAATTACATTGATTCCACACAATGTCCATTTAATTTCATGATTTGAACTTCAATTATCTATTGACCCATACTTTTCCCAGATTTCCCATGATAGACCCACTATATTTATGAATATGATTTCAAGTATGAAAGTATGTTATGATGATGATCAGGGTGACCTAAGACTTTAAATGTTTATGGAATGATGATTAGATGGAGAGTATGCCCATACTTTATGAAAGTTTATAGATGGACAATTTCTATGACATGAAGTATTTTTCTTAAAAGCTATGAAAGTATGCTTTTGATGACTATGATGATAGCTATGTATATTGCATGATCATATATTTTGTGGAGTTTAACTTAGCACTGAATGAGCTTAAGTGAGGGGTACTATCCCCATGGATCCTTATATAAATCTTTTAGTCTCATTACTACGTGCCATCATAGGATTATTATATACCTATACATTATATTAGTGGATCCACAAGCATGTGTGTTACTCATCATATTGGGGTAGAGCCTTATGTACCCTAACACAGTGAGGTATAGTCTACGTTGGCAAGTAGGCTACTCTTTCTCCGATGTAAAGGCAACATCAGAATTTCATGTTATAGTCTGTATGTTGTTATTGTTAGATATGGTCCTATTCTCACATATGTATCTAGGTTAGGAAATGTTTTAAGTACTTATGATTTTAAACATGCATTAATCAAGCATATCTTATCCTTATACTATTGTTATGATTATGTATATTATTACTATGTTATGATATTCCTTGATGCATGGAGTACCTATATACTTAGTATATTCCACAAACTAATGCATTCTATTTTGCCACATGATCTAAACATGTAGGTACTAGCGGCGATGACACTATCCCGCAAATTCGTTGCTAATGTTGGACATCATTTTGGAGATTATTGGTGAATTTTCATGCTTCAGATAGAATCCTTATTCATGCTATGATTTTTTACATTGAGACTTATATTTTAGTATATTTTGAGGGTGTGCTAGTAGCATGTTCTAGACCCCGTTAAGATCTATAATGTAGAGACATGTATGGATGAATTGATGCAAGCTTTTTAATGGGAGAAAATGGATTTTGATGTTGTTGCTTGTTTACTCTATTTGTCAATTATTTATCTCATGTACACTTATGAAATGAACAAGAGGCTTGGATAGGGCACCTTCGGATTTCACATTCGTCGTGTCATGACTACGCCCTAGGTTTGAGTCATGACACCTAAGTAATTTTGATTTGTTACATATGGACCATTACGGTCCTTATAAGAGTGATACTTTTGATGGAAATAAATATTTTCTGAATATTGTGGATGATTAGTCTAAAATGACTAGGGTGTTTCTATTAAAATTGAAATTTGATATGTATACTATTTCGCTAAAATTGTTTGCCTTATAAAAATACAATTTGCAAACCATGTATATAAACTCAAATATTAGTGATCTGTTTAGGTATATTCATCAAACTTCATGTTCCTCTACACCTCAACAAAATGGACTAATAGAAAGAAAACATAGACATATCCTAGAACTAGCAAGAGCTATAAGATTTCAAGCAAACATTCCCTAAATATTCTGGGGATTATATGTCAAAGCTTTAGGGTATATTATCAATAGGTTTTACCTAGCATCACTATTGAAAGAAAATCTCCCTATTAGAGGTTTTTACACAATAGAAAACTTATCATTATCACATTTGAGAGTGCATAGATGCTATGCTTTGCTATGAATTTGCATGAAACTGATGAGCTAAAGTTCATATCTATCACTTGTGCACTCATGGGATATGTTGAAGCCCAAAAAGGCTATATATGATGTGACTTAACTAAAAAATATTTTTTGTCAATAGGGATGTAATCTTTAAGAAAGACATATTCCCATTCAGGAGAAAACAAAAGAATCCTGATCTAATTTTCAAATTTACTAGTACAAATCATATACCTGATTATTTAGAAGAAAATCAAGGCATGGCTACTAAAACATCTCAAAATGATATTGTACCTTAGATGCAAGGTGAAGATGTTACAAAAATGCAAAACTCAACTAACGCTCTACAGCAAACAAATGACTCCATAGATAAACAAGTGATCTAAGTATCTCAGGCTCCAAGTAGACAGTCTACCAGAGGATCTAGGCTACCCTTGTGGATGAAAGATTTTGTTTCCCTGAATATCCATGAAGGATAATATAGTTTTGACAAGTACATATCCTATGATAACCTTGCTCTAAAATACAAAACCTATCTGTCTAAGATGTCAAGTATGGTAGAACCTTAAACATATGCACAAACATCTACTGATCCTAGATGGATAGAAGCTATGGAGGCAAAGATCAAGGCCTCATAGAATAATCATAACTTGGAAAATTGTTGACTTACCTAAAGGAAAAACCCCTATAGGTTGCAAGTGGATATTCAAGATCAAATACGAAGCTATTAGAGAAGTTGATATATTCAAAACAAAGTTAGTATCCAAAGGTTACATTCAGAAGGAGCGCATAGGTTATTAGGAAACATTCTATCCTATTGTAAAAATAAAGACTGTTAGGATTGTGTTATCTATTGCTGCATATAAATAGTGGCTATTAATAAAATGGATTTGTTCAATGTATTCCTTGAAGGTGATTTAACTGATGAAACTTAAATGCAATTACCATAAGGATTTAAGAGCCAAGGAGAGAACAAAGTATGTAGACTCATTAAGTCCTTGTATGTATTAAAGTAGGAACCTAGGCAGTGGATTGCAAAACTATCTGAGGCATTAAAAGGATTTTAATTCAAATGAAGTGAACATGATCACTCTCTATTTACCAACACATAATAGATCTATATTTGTACTTATCTATGTAGATGACATGTTGATCGCAGGGAGCAATACATAACTTATAGAAGAGACAAAAAGAAGACTGAAGCAAACTTTCAAGATAAAGTATTTTAGGTAATCTAAAATACCTTCTAGGTATTGAATTTTCTAGGACAAAACAAGGGATTTTATTGTATCAAATAAAGTATGCATTAGAACTCATCTCAGAAATTGGTTTGGGAAATGCAAGGCGAGTAGTTACTGCTACAGACAGCAACCGTAAGTTAACATCAAAGTTGTGTGATGACTGCATCAAATCAAATGTTACTGAAAATGGTCCCGTTTAATTAAGATACTTATTAGAGACTAATAGGCTAACTCATCTATCTAACCATAACTGCACCTGACATATCTTTTGGAGTACAAGAATTGAGCCAGTTTCTTCAACAACCCAAGAGGACACACATAGAAATTGCTATGAGTATTGTTAGATATATAAAAGGTTGTTAGATATATAAAAGGTCAACCTGGACAAGAAATTTTATTAATAATAATATCTCAGTCTTCTGTGATGCTGACTAGACGTCATCCCTCCTGTATCAAAGTCCATGACTGATTATTTCATTAAGGTTGGTGAATCTGTGGCATCCTGAAAATTCTAAAAATGATCTACTTTTTCTAGAAAAATCTAAATATAAAAGTATATCAGCCACTGTAATAAAGATAATTTGGATGGTAGGACTCATGAAGGAACTAGGATTGAAGTTCAAAAGCCAGTAAATGTCTTTACCGATAGCAAAGTAACAATTTTGTTAGTTGCTAATCCACTCTGTCATGAGAGGAGAAAGCATATTGAAGTGGACTACCACTTTATAAGAGAGAAGATTGTTCAAGGACTAGTGTGAACAAAATATATATCTACTCAAGAACAACTTGGTGACATGCTAACAAAGGACTAGCTAAGGTTCAACATCAATTTCATAGTTTCAAATTTGCAGTTCATAACATTTTTTCACTTCCAAGCTTGAGGGAGAGTGTTGAGACTAGCAATAGTAGTTAGCAAATTGACAAACTTGACAGGTTGTTATAGCTAAGCAACAAACTAACTTCCTGAAGTTAGTTATCTAACTAAAATGAGTTAGGACTATATATACACTCTTGTACCTCCATTCATAAAGATAATTCAATTCATAATGAAAGTTCAATCTCTTACTTCTAATTCTTTCTATACTGCTAAAGTGCTTCTTTCTTGATTCTTTTTCATCTTTTTTTATTCTATTTCATCTCTATTCTTCTCCCTCTTCTTCAAAGTCACATAATCTTTATATAACTATAATTTAGGTATAGATGTTGTTATGTTGTCTATATATATTGTAGGCTTTGACTATATATTCAATTTAGTCATACTCTTTCTCCTTCGTAACTTTCGTTCCAATAGCTTGTCGTCTTGCTATAGTTGAAAACGAGCTCTGTAATTTTCTTGTTGCTATGTTAAGTATCTTGCTTTGTTTTTTAATATTTATTTGCCTTGGTTGTTTTAGGCTTAATCCTTACCCTATTTGATAATATCAATCTTTTAAAATCACTTTATATATGTAAGGAGATTCAAATTGGTGTATGTCTTACAATAAACCTCTATCTAGAGTTGTTAGTTGTCCTCTCCTATGTCCTTCTTGTCTCCTTTGATTTTAAAGAATACAAAATGCACTAGTTTGGTTAAATATGTGTGTTGTTTGATATGCTATGTTCTCTATCACTCATTCGTACCAATTTATTGATCAATTTGTTCAAATTTTTTGTGTAGATTTTTGGTTGTGAGTATTAATCTCAAAATCTTATTTGCTTAACCTTAGAGTTCATGGTTGGCTATTCTTCTAAAATAATTGAGTGGGTTGTGTTATTGTGGTAATTTAAATTTGAGTTTAGTTTGTCATTCTCTCAAATCTCATGTCTTTCTTAGTTTTTACTCAAACTGATTTATCCTATTGATTTTCTCATAATCATATAGCAATGTATGCTATAAGACTTTATATGGATTCATTTTCATGTAATATCAAATGTATAGCAAAGATTCAATATGAATAGGAGTTTGTCACTTAGGAATAACCTAGTTATACAAGTTATTTGTTTTTGTGGCAATTGTATGAGTTTTCCTGTCCATGAATATCCAGTATTATTAAGTAGAATATTTGATCCTAGTCTTTGAGTAACGACGTGATTTGGTCATATGCTTTCTTTAAAAAATGCGTATGTATAACACCTAGTAAAATCATCAAAATACCCCTAGATAAGAGATATGCACATAATGTGTCTTTCCAAACTCCATGGCAAATTCGAGCCTGAAAATACGATTAGCACAAAAACTTGAGTGGGAAAATGGTCTTGCATGACTTTTAGAGCAAGTAGATTGGAAGATAAGTTTTTGAAGCAAAAATGCAATTTCGAAATGGTGCGTGACTTGTACACGATGCGAACTTATCGCAAACTTAGACTTGGATGTGATCCTGATATTTTGAATGGAATTAGAAAACTCGATACGAGAATTTTTGGCGAAGAACCCCAAAAATTGACCATGTTTGTGACGCGGACTTAATACACCGAGGTGCATTTTTTTTCAATTTTTTGTGAGGGAAATTCAGACTTTTTCCAACCCCTTCTAAACTAAAAACAAGATTAACATAGGTTCTTTTGATCATAAAAAGGGTTTAACACCCATCCTTAAGATTTTTTATGCTTTTAAGGAGAAGAGAGGAAGAGCAAAGATTCAAGAGAATTAAGACAAATTCCTATAAGACTGATTGTTAAAAATACATACTAGGTATGTAAGGATAAACTAAAGCATGAAATTTTTCTCCCATATGCCCCTTGATGGAGAGAGATTGATGGATGAATCTATTGATTCTCCATGTATGTTTTCTTGAAAGTTTTCTTGTAAATTATATTTATTCTTTGTATTTTCATATGTTGATTATCATCATAAACTTGATTTTACTAAGTTAACACCTATCATGAGTTACTACATAAACCCTATATGTTATTTTATAAAAGATTGCATAAATGAACCTAGGGCCTTGATTTGAGAATGTTGATTGTGATTATGACGTGAGAATAATGATAGACTGATAGAAGTTGCTGGTCATATAAGTATTTATACTTGAACTCTAGAGATTGGTCTAATTGACTGTCCTCCTAATGATTAGTCTAAGATCTTTGAGAGATTGAATGAGAATTGAGTTGATGAGATGATTGATATGATAGGTTAGAAGGACCGATTTTGATAGAGCTGATGAAATGATGAGAGTCTTATAAGACTAACTGAGATGATTGATTGAGATGGATGATCTTATGAGAATAGAGTCTTGGGAGGAGTATCGAGTACCAAAATGAATAAGAGTAAGCCCTACCTATACTCATTAACTACATCACCAAGCGTAGGTGAGGATTAGACCATTACACCAAAGGTTCCCTCTTAAGTTGAAGTCCCTAAAATAATAGCCGACTTGAGAGACTAGATCCCTTATGGATCTGATTTGTTCTTTACCTGGCAAGTATGGAATAGTTATGGCAATATTAGTGGGATTGTTATACAATCACTGGCCCATAAGGATTATTGTCCGATAAGAGAAACTCTCAGATAGGTTATACACTGATAACACTCTGATTTGATTAGATTGGATGGTATTTATGGGTCATTTTCTACTCTTTCTTCTTGTTTAGGTAAACATTTAACATTCTGATTGAGTATCTTCTGAGTTAATGTTATTCTATATTATTTTACCTATACCTATTTTATTCAGCCATTGTACATACTCATACATTCCATATATAGACGTTCATTTAGATTGCATGATGTAGAGATAGGTACTAAAGATTTCATGATGTAGAGATAGGTACTAAAGATTGTCAATAGGCTCTCTATTGAAAATCTATTTCACACATCATTTGATTGGTGAGTCCTACTTAACTTTGGAGGATGCACATGACTTATTTTATCTAGATTTCTAGAGTTAGACTTGATTTAGATTTATTTTGATTTGAAGTAGTCATGGGTCTATAATTAGTAACAATTGGTAGTGATAGTAGCTTTGTAGACTAGAGTCGAATTGTTAATTGGAGATTATGTTGAACTAGTTTCTTTAATACTATCCTATTTCATTAATATGATTTTTAAGACTCAGATTATCTACTTTTTTCCATAGTCTTCCACTAATATATTAAATAATGTTGATAGAGTGAGTGTGATGAGTCCAAGCGATTTGCTTGGGGACTAGCGATAATCTCTGAGTGTCGACCACGCCAAGGGTACCTTTCCCAAGGCATGACAAACTTGGTATTAAGGCATAGAGTTCAAGAGTCCTAGGTAGTCTATAAAGTTATGTATAGTAGACTCTTGTTTATGGGTATGTTGTGCACCACACTTTACAAGAAGGAGGCTATAGGACATTAGGAAAGGCTACACTTCTTAAAATCACATTCTTATTTGTGCGATAGAGTTAAAACTCTATGAAATCTCCTTTTTAACTCGTGTGTTATGCATTTGCAAACTTGTGATCATGCCTACAAAAAGAGTTGTTAGAGGAAGAGTACATCCTGCCAAACAGAATGTTAACCTACCCGAGCCCTACGGTCATGATGAACCCATATGTCTAGCTATCTCTGTCGAGTAGCCACCATAAGCTAAAATCTCGAATGTTGAGCTTTACCAAGCTATTTAGACTCTATCCTGGGTTATCACAGCATCTGTTGTTGTGCAATGGGTGAGTAGACAGGATGCATAGGATATGTCAGAGTTCATGAATTCTTGAGGATGAACTGGTCTAAGTTCACAGGGTCTACACCTAATGAGGATCCTAAGAACTACATTGATGAGCTATAGAAAGTGTTCAGGTGATATAGTGGATGATGTTAATAGAGTTGAATTGGCTTCCTAGCAGCTTAAAGGTGTTGTTAGACTGTGGTTTGATATGCGAAAGAAGGGTAGAGGAGAGTAATACTCAGTGCTGACTTGGACAATGTTCGAGGAAACTTTCTTAGGGTGTTTCTTTCTGAGATAATAGAGGTAGGCCAAGATAAAAGAGTTTTTGAATCTGAAATAGGGCTTTATGATTATGTAAGAGTATGGACTTAAGTTCACCTAGCTATCTCGCTATGCTCTAGTGATATGGTTGCAGACATGAGAGGGACAAAGGACCGAAGAAAGATGGAAGGGGACCTACTTGTGAGTGATATAGATATTGGAAGGTTGATGTCTTATGTAGAACAAGTTAATGAGAAGAGATAGCAAGACAGGGAAGAGTATAGAAATAAAAAGGCCAAGATATCCAACCATGAGGTTGAGAAGAGAGGGCATGGGAATGGTAACAGGTTTCAGTTAGGGCTAGCACTATCACTTGGTAGTGCACCCAGGCCCAGACATAGGAATGAGTAGAGTTCTCAAAATTTTAAAGCCCAGGGATCTCAGTCACATGCTAGTATGGCTCAAGGTTTATGAGGTAAGCCACCATGTGGTGAGTATAGCAGATTACACTTGGGGAAGTGTCATAAGAGGAGTGATGCATGTTTCAAATATGGATAATTAGGTTACTTTCAAAGAGATTATCCAAGCTGCACTGATCGGGATCAATCCTCTACACCATCCCCACAAGCGAGAAGAACTCATAACGGTACTACGTTGGGTACAAGTGGAGATACAAACTATCTGTATGCCATAGGTAGTTGCCAAGATTAGGAGAACTCCCTAGGTATTATGATAGGTATGATTTGAGACATTACTCTTGATTATTATGTTTTGATGGATCCTGGTTCCACGTTGTGATTTGTGTCTCCTAATATGGCTAATAGATGTAATAGAACTCCTAAGTGTCTTCTTGAACCCTTTGATATTTCTACTCTAGTTGGTGAGTCTATACTAGCTGAAAGAATCTATAGAGACTGCATAGTGTTCGTCCATCATAAGGATACTCTTGTTATTTGATTGAGTTAGAGATGATTTGGATCCTTGGCATGGATTAGCTTCACGCCTATTATGACTACAATGATGTTAGAACCCAAACTGTTAAGTTCCAATTCTCGAATGAATCGATTCTAGAGTGGAAGGGTGATTCTGTTGCACCTAAGTGTAAATTTATCTCTTACCTTAAGTCTAGAAAGTTAATCGATAAAGGGTGTATCTATCACCTCGTGCGAGTTAAGTCTCATGATATTGAGCCTCCTACTCTAGAGTCAGTCCGGATTGTGAAAGAGTTTCTTGAAGTATTTCTTGAGGATCTACCTAGAGTCCCTCTTGATAGAGAGATTGACTTTGCGATTGATATTCTACCTAATACCTAACCTATCTCGATTTCCCCTTATAGGAGGGGCTCAGCTGAATTGAAAGAATTGAAATGGTAATTGAGATATTTGTTACAGAAGGGCTTTATTAGGTCGACTGTTTCATCTTGGGGTGCTCATGTCCTATTCGTGCAAAAGAAAGATGAGACACTCAAGATGTATATTGATTGTAGGCAACTAAACAAGGTCATGATAAATAGTAAATATCCTCTCCCTAGGATAAATAATTTGTTTGACCAACTTCAACATGCCTCTTGCTTCTGAAAGATAGACCTCAAATCTGGTTACCATCAATTGAAGGTAAGGGAATGTGATATCCCAAAGATGGCCTTTAGGACTAGATATGGCCATTTTGAGTTCTTGGTCATTTACTTTGGGATGACTAATGCACCTATAGCCTTCATAGATTTGATGAATAGAGTGTTCAGATACTACATTGATATATTGTGATTATTTTTATCAACAACATGTTGGTTGTATTTGAGAGATGAGCGGGAGCATGACAATCACCTTAGAATTGTCCTCCAGACTCTTAAAGACCATGAGTTGTATGCAAAGTTTTTGAAGTGTGAGTTTTGGCTCAAGGCAATGGCTTTCCTCGGCCATATTTTTTGTGTGATGGTACTCGCATAGACGCCCAAAAGATTAAAGCGGTTAAAAACTAGCCCAGACTGACCTCTCCAACTAACATAAGAAGTTTCTTCGGGCTAGCAGCCTATAACTGCAGATTAGTTAAAGGATTTTATTCCCTATCCTCACTATTGACTAAAGTGACTCAGAAAAAGGCTAAGTTCTAATAGTACAATGAATGTGAGAAGATCTTCCAGGAGTTGAAACCAGACTGACTAACCTTGCCTGATTTGATAGAAGACTTTGTGATATATTGTGACAAGCCTAGAGTTGGATTGGGTTGTCTGTTGATACAGAGGGGAAAAGTGATAGCCTATGTTCCCAGATAGCTAAAAGTTCATGAGAGCAACTATCCAACCTATGATCTTGAGTTCGCATCACTGGTATGTGCACTTAAGATTTAGCACAAATATTTATATGGAGTACATGTGGATATGTTTACTGACCACAAGAGCCTGTAGTACGTCTTCAGCTAGAAAGAGATCAACCTGTGGCAGAGAAGATGGTTGGAGTTGCTCAAGTACTATGACATGAGCATTCTCTGCCACCCAGTTAAATCTAACATTATTGCTGACACTCTTAGCAGATTGTCAATGGGTAGTACGACCGATATTAAGGAAGGAAAGAATGAATTTCCTAAGGAAGTACATGGATTTTCCCGATTAGGAGTTCAACTCGAAGAGAATTATGAAGGGGGAGCCAATGTCCAAAATGGGTTTGCTTCATCTTTAGTCACAGAGGTGAAAGAAAAGCAAGACCAAGACCTTGTTCTACTTCAGTTGAAAGAAGCTTTCCACAAATAGAAGGTGATGGTTGTCCCCCAAGGGGGTCATGAGGTATTGAGATACCAAAGTAGATTGTGTATTCCGAATATCGACGGAGTTCGAGATAGAATTATGGCTAAAGCTCACAGTTCTAGATATTCCATTCATCCTGGCTCTACCAAGATGTATCATGACTTGAGGGAAGTCTACTAGTGGAGTGGAATAAAGAGGCATATTGCTGAGTTTGTTTCCAAGTGCCCGAGTTGTCAACAAATTAAGGTTGAGTATCAAAGGTCATGTGGATTGGCGCAGATATTTGAGATTCCTAAATGGAAATGGTAGATGGTCAATATGGACTTCATTACCAGTCTACCAAGGTCACAAAGGCAACATGACTCAATATAAGTGATGGTGGATAAAATTACTAAATCAATTCACCTTTTAGCAGTTAAGATGACTAACACTGTAGAAGAGTATGCCAAGTTGTACATTCACAAGATTATGAGATTGCATGGAGTTCCCTTATCCATCATCTCGGACAAAGGAGATCAATTCACATCCCAATTTTGGAGACATTTTCAGAAAAGATTAGGTACTAAGGTGAATCTAGGCACTGCTTTTTGAAACAACCCAAAAAGTGTCCAGAAATGTGCCTCGAAATGCCCAAAATTTTAAATTCCATATCTCTCAAAATCCAAGTGCGATATAAAAAATTTGTATTTATATTCTTGATCACAGGGTCAAATTTATGGGGGAAGGGTCAAACCCTGATTTAAGAGCAAATGATTAGTAATTTCAACTATCGTAATTTTCTTATCTAGAACTGATCCTAACAACACCGCGACACGTAGCTATTGCAGACATATGTTAATTTTACCTCTGCAATAGGTCCACATCGTGGACCAGATGCGGACCTGCGTATTTTGTTGCCAGTTATTTCTATCTCTGTCCAAGGCTTTTAGGTCTTAGGCCTAAGTGTTCCCAAACGTGTTTTTACCTATACTTAGCCTTATTTTACACTCATATCATCCTAAACAATTTCCAATACTCACTAAAACACTTAACCATATTTTCATTCCTAAATTCAATGCCCAAACCCTCATCCCAAGCTAAGGTTCTCCTTCAACGTTCTTCTTCAAGCTCTAAGTCTCTATGTCCAATCTTCCCCAAGTTCATATCTAAGCTAAGGTATGTGGATTTCTTTCATAGGTTCCTTTCACCCATGATCCGCAAGCCTCCTTTTATTCAAATTGCATGATTTAAAGTTGATTTACAAATGGATCTTGCTTATTATGAAATTCACTGCACACTATGTTAAAGCT
>JAOTQJ010008110.1:0-18207 GCA_025642045.1 Solanum sejunctum
AGTTAAAAGCAGAATTTCACAAGTTAACTCTATAGCACGAACTCAGATTATAGAAGAAGGGTAACACTTTCTAATATCTTATAGCCTCCTGCTTATGAAGCGTGGTGGACAACACACCCATAAATAATAATTTACTAGATATGGCTTCATAGACTCCCTAGGACACTCGAACTCTATGCTCTGATACCAAGTTTGTCACTTCCCAGAGGGTACCCTAGGCGTGGCTGGCACTCAGAGACTATTGCTAGCCCTCAGGCGGACGACTTAGCCTCTTTGCCATTGTTCAATCAAGTCATCAATGGAAGATTCAATATAGTAATCAACTAAGAAAAGATAATATGAATAAATATCTCAAAGAAAGAAAACAGGAATTAAACCATTCCAATACTATCCATCAGCCGTCTATGTCTATGAAGCCTCTACAACTAACTACTAAGAAGGTACCATAACAGGCCATGGGTACCACAATAAAAGAAATACTGACATAAAAATAAATAAATAATCATCTTCTAGATACTGGGGAACACTCATCACGGTCTGAAATCAAGCTTTAAACCTCAACGATTAGGCTGCTGAAGTCTTCGGTCTATCGTATCTGTATCATAAAATGATGCAGAGCCAGAGGGGCGTTAGTACGTGGAATATACTGTATGTAAAACGGGATAAGGAAAGGGAAAATAGTATAACATTCTCTAATCAATCACTCAGACTCATCTCAAAGTAAGGAACAAGACTCTATTACCTCACCATCCATCAAACATCAAATTATCACATCACATAGGAGTTCTATCACCATGAATTCTATCTGGGAGTTTCTTGGACCTACACTCATCACCTATGAGTTAGTGATAGTACAACGAAGCGATATTGTTTTCGCATTCACCCAGTACCTTGCCAGGGTAAAAAAGGCGTGCATCAGGGGTTTATAATTGTAGTAAGTCCTCTTATGGGACTAAGGAAACATCTGTTCACACGGTCCAATCCTCGATTATGCTGGCCGCATAGGTAATGAGTGAGAGTGAGACTCACTCTTACTCATTTTCGATGCTCAATACTCCTCCTAAGACTCAACATGCTCATAAGACCATCAATTCATCCAGGATTCACGTCACTCAAAATCTACGATTAAGACTATCTTTCCAATTTCAAAGGGTTATGTCCATCCAATTCTATCAGTATAATTTCAGCTAACATAATCATCAACATTCATCACCTCAGTACTCATACTCAATCAAACATCATATTCAAACAATCAAAGCTCTAGACACCCCCTCTCCTAAGTTCATTATTCAAGTGTTTATGGAGAGAATTTATACGAGTTCAATCATAATCACATAATTATGTAAGTATATAGTAACTGTAAGCATGATGATCATCAATTTAAGACATGAAATTATAGTTTAAAGAACATATTCAAGAATCTAAGATAATATCTAAGAATTTAATGCAAATATCCAAGAACCTTCAAGAAAATCATAATTCAAAACTTCTACAAATTAATTTACATTCTAACTCTACATTGGAATATGGAAGAACAATTTCATGCTTTTGGGTAGCCTTTGAATACCTAAGAATGAAGATTTTCTTCAAGAATCGAATCTTCTCTGGAAACCCTCACTTGTTTTTCCTTCTTCTCTCTTAGACTTAGCGTAAAAACCTTTGAAAAGTAATTGGTCTAAACCCTTTTGTATGAATTTATGTTTTAAAACCAACCTAGGAATGTAAAAATATATCAAAAAACATGAAATTGCCCTTCCTGAATTAAAATAGAAAATTTTTGCATCTTGTACACTAGTGCGCGATGCGCACTAGTGCAAATTTGTACTTTTTTTTGCATTTTCTCAATTTTTCAGATATTTTTTGGAAAAAGATTAAGTGTAGTTTCATGTCCACTCCACGTCGTGGAAGGGGCACGGAAACCTCACTATTTTAAGCCCTCTTTAAAAATTATAATTTGAATTTTTGCACGATAAGGCCGAGTCGAGACCATTTTTTAACTTAATTTTTTAGCACTGATCGCAAATTTGAACTCAGATTTTTCATTAGAGCTTGGAAAGATACATTGTGCATACGATAAAGTTTAGGGGCATTTTAATAATTTTACAAGGTGTTACATCATCTCTCTCTTGGAATCATTCGTCCTCGAATGATGAGTAAAGGTCGAAGGGGGACTCAAATAAACTCAATATTCATCTCATTCCTCACTCAAGGACACTCGAACTCTCACTATCAGTGATCTATCTATCTTTGTCTTAGACTCGAAATTGGAATAAAATAAGGCATCAACTCAATGGAAAAGGATACTCAGGATTGATAAGAGTAAGAATATTTACCTTCAATATTATCATTACTTGGTACGAATAGATGTGGGTATTTGAGTTTTATCGATTCCTCAGCCTCCCACATAGCTTCCTCAATAAATTGATTCCTCCATAGGACTTTAATGGAGGCTATCTCTTTATTCCTCAGCTTACGAACCTGTCGGTCAAGGATCTGGACTGAGATTTCCTCGTACGATAAGCTATCCTTCACACTCGTACTCTCCACCGGAACGGCTAAAGCTGGATCCCCCAGACACTTCTTTAGCATAGATACATGAAACATTGGTGAACTCCATCTAGCTCGGAAGGCAAGTCTAGCTTATAAGCAGCATTACCAATCCTTCTCAAGGACTCAGCTTCCCTTTCTTACCAAATCTCATGAGACCCTTCATGGATGACACTTTCAAGTATATCCAATCATCTATGTCGAACTCCAAGTCTCTTCTTCTCACATCTGTATATGACTTCTGGCAACTCTGGGCTGTCTTCAACCTTTCTCGTATGACTTTCACCTTGTCCATAGAATAGTGTATGAGGTCAGGCCCAATCAACTCAGCCTTGCCCACCTTGAACCAACCGATCGGTCATCTACATCTCCTCCCATATAATGCCTTATACAGGGCCATTTGGATGCTAGCATAATAGTTGTTATTGTACATGAACTCAATCAATGGTAAGTGGTCATCCTAGTTTCCTTTGAAGTCAATAACACATGCCCTCAACATGTCCTCTAAGGTCTGAATAGTGCGCTCTGCCTGCTCGTCCGTCTGAGGGTGATACGCGTACTCAAATTCACATTCATACCCAATCCTTTCTGGAAAGATCTCAAAAATTGAGAGGTTAATTGGGGCTCCTCTGTATGAGATGATAGACAAGGGAACCCATGCAGCCTCACAAACTCCCGAATGTAAAGTCAGGCATACTCCTCAGGCATATAGGTTGTCTTGATCACCAAAAAGTGGGCCGATTTAGTCATCCTATATATAATCACCCATATTGAATCATACTGCTTTCTGGATCTTCGTAAGCTGGTAATGAAATCCATGTTGATCATCTCCCATTCTACTCGAAATCTTGAAGTTATGGGCTAACCCACAAGGTTTTTGATGTTAAACCTTAACCTGCTGGCAATTTGGACACTTGGAAACAAATTCAATAATGTCTTTCTTCATCCCATTCCACCAATAGACTTCTCTCAAGTCATGGTACATCTTGATGGAGCCCGGATGAATGGAATACCTCATGCTATGAGCTTCGACGATGATTCTGTCTCGAACATCACAACACTAGGCACACAATCTACCTTGATCCTCAATACCCTATCTCCCCCTTAACCATCACCTTCTACTTGTGAACCACTTATTTCAATTGGAGTAAGACAAGATTTTGGTCTTACTTCTCCTTCACCTCAGACACTAAGGAGGAAGCAAAACCATTCTGAACACTGGCCCCATCTTTACTGTTCTCCTCAAGCTACACTCCCAATCAAGCCAATCCATGCACTTCCTTGGCTAATTCTCTCTTCCCTCTTCCATATGGGCAGTGCTACCCATAGATATCCTGCTAAGAGTATCAACAATAATGTTAGCCATACCTGGATGGTAGAGGATGCTCATGTTATAATCCTTGAGCAACTCCAGCCACCTACTCTATCGTAGGTTGATCTCTTTTTAACTGAACACATACTGCAAGCTCTTATGGTCAGTGAACACGTCCATATGCACTCCATATAGATAGTGATGCCAGATTTTAAGTGCGACCACCTCTATGGCCAACTCTAGATCATGAGTTGGATAATTCTGCTCATGAATCTTAAGCTGTCTGGAAGCATAAAATATCACCTTCCCTCCCTGCCCAAGTACATAGCCCAATCCCACTCTGGATGAATCACAATATATCACAAAGTCACCCATCCCATCTGGCAAGGTCAACATAGGTGTTGTAGTCAATCTCGTCTTCAACTCTTGAAGACTCTTTTCACATGCCTCAGACCACTGAAACTTGGCCTTCTTCTGAGTCAGCCTTGTCAACGAGGCTGACAAAGAAAAGAAGCCTTCAACGAATATGTGGTAGTATCTGGCCAGACCCAAGAAACTTCTTATTTCAGTAGGAGAAGTGGAGCTTGGCTAGTTCTTAACTTCCTTAATCTTCTGAGTATCCACCCGAATACCATCTCTCAAGACAACATAGCCCAAGAAGGCCACTGACTTAAGCCAAAACTCACACTTGGAGAATTTTGCATACAACTCATAATCTTTGAGTGTTGGCAAAACCACTCTAAAGTGATTTATATACTCCTCCTCATTCCTCGAATATACCAGAATGTCATTAATAAACACGATCATGAACATGTCAAGATATGGTCTAAATACCTTATTCATCAAGTCCATGAAAGTTACAGCTGAATTTGTCAACCCGAAGGACATGACCAAGAACTCATAATAGCCATACCGTGTCCTAAAGGTTGTCTTAGGGATATCACTTTCCCTCACTTTCAACTAATGGTAACCTGATCTGAGATCTATCTTGGAGAAACAGGTAGTACCCTGAAGCTGGTCAAGGAGATCATCTATTCTGGGAAGAGGATACTTATTCTTTATGGTAACCTTGTTCAACTGTCAATTGTATATACACATCCTCAATGACCCATCTTTCTTATGCACGAATAGGACAGAAGCACCCTAAGGTAAGACACTAGGCCTAATGACACCTTTCGCTAACAAGTCTTTCAGTTGCTCTTTTAATTCTTTCAGCTCTGCAGGGGCCATTCTATAGGGTGGAATTGAGATAGGCTTAGTCTCAGTAATAACATCAATTCGAAAGTCAATCTCCTTATCAGGAGGTACTCTAGGAAGGTCATCAGGAAAGACCTCTGGAAATTCATTCACTATCGAGCCTAACTCAAGAGTAGGAGACTCATCATCATCAGACTTCACTCGCACGAGGTGGTAAATACAACTCTTAGATATCAACTTCCTAGCACTAAGATAGGATATAAATTTACCCTTAGGGGCAACATAACTCCCCTTCCACTCTAAGACGAACTCATTAGGAAATTGGAATTTAACCACCCAAGTTTTGCAGTCAACAGAAGCATAACAAGTATGAAGCCAATCTATGCTCATGATTATATCAAAATCAACCATCTCCAACTCTATCAAATCAGCTAAAGTGTCCCAACAATAAATAGACACCATATAATCCATGTAAACCCTCTTAGCTAGGATAAACTCCTAGTAGGAATAGATATAACCAAAGGTTTATGCAGACACTCTGGGGGAACCCTAAACTTACAAACCACATAAGGAGTTACAAAAGATAAAGTGGCACCCGGATCAATCAATGCATAACAATCAAGGGAAAAGACTCGAAGTATACCCGTGACAACATCTGGTGAGGCCTCTTGATCCTATCGACTACCCATAACATAAAGAAAATTAATTCCGCCACTATACCCATAGTAGCAGCCCTCTACTAGTTACCCGCCGGGAGTGCTGTCGATGACTGAGCTCTATTGTTCTCTTCACTTCGCATTCTCTTTGGGCACTCTTGCTGGAAGTGACCCGCCTATCTATATAGAAAATAAACATTCGTGCCCATATGGTACCTACCCAAATGGAGTTTCCACAAGTACTACAAAGTGGCTTTTCCCTCGAGCCCTATTTCACACTAGCCTGAGATTAAGCGCCCAGGGTCCTAGGATCCTGGTAACTCTGATATTTGGCTATACGGGTGCACTTGTTTCCTAAGGTGCGAAATGTGATGATCTCTTTTGGAAATAGGATTTGTCACCCCTATTCTGCCTCTGTGGGCTAGGCTCATGTCCCACTGACTTCACCTTTCTGCTTAAATGCTCTTCCCTATCCCTCCTCTTATCCTCCTCTTTCTGCAAGACATATACCATAAGTCTGGAGATGTCCATACCAGGGATCAGCAAAGTAGCCTTGCACTCTTTCTGCACATGTCTAGCCAGGCCAGACATAAATCTCGTATCCTCTACCTCATATCCTTCACCATCTCTGGAGTATACCTTTACAGCTTGATAAACTTAAGGCTATACTCCTTCACAGTCATTCCTCCATGCTTTAGATTTACAAACTCCTCTGCCTTCACCTCTCTCAACTCTTGAGGAAACAAGTGGTCAAGGAAGGCAGCTTCAAACTCATCCCATGAGGCAGGCTCTGCACTTACCTCTACTTCCCTCCCACTGGGTGTACCACACATTGGCCATGTCCTTCAACTGGTAGGACGCAAGCTCTACTCCCTCAAGCTCATTCGCATGCATATCCCTCAGAACCTTGTACATCTCATCAATAAAATTATATGGGTCCTCCTCCATTTTTGACCCCGTATACACTGGCGGATTCATCCTCAATAAGTCTTTGAGCTGGGTTGCAGCTGAAGGCTCCTGCGAACTAGAACTAGGAGCCTGATAACCATGACTATTTCCCTAGGAGGCCACCAACTGAGTCAGCATGGTGATGGTCCTCTGAACTCTGCCTCAGTAGTGGGAGCTGACTGAGGTTGAGCAGGGGGCGCCTGAGGGACCTCAGCAGTCCTAGCAGGGCATCCTTGTCTCCTGGTCTCGGTCTGAATTGGAACCTCCGGTTAGGTGTTCTCAGCAATGGGAACAGTGGCATCTCTCTGAGCGATTGTTCTCTTTGGCAGCATTTTCTGTAAGCGTAAAGCATACGAGTTAAAAGCAAAATTTCACAAAAGATCATAGAAGAAGGGTAACACTTCCTAATGTCCTATAGCCTCTTGCTTATGAAGTGTGGTACACAACACACCCATAAACAAGACTCTACTGGATATGGCTTCACAGATTCCCTAGGACACTCAAACTCTGTGCTCTGATACCAAGTTTATCACGCCTCGGAGGGTACCCTAGGCGTGACTAGCACTCGGAGACTATTGCTAGCCCCCAAGCGGACCACTCACCCTCTTTGCCATCGTTCAATCAACTCATCATCAGAAGATTCAATATAGTAGTCAACTAACAGAAGATAATATGAATAAATATCTCAAAGAAAGGAAACAGGAATTAAACTATTCTGACACTACCCATCAATCGTCTATATCTACGAAGCCTCTATAAATAACATCTAATAAGGCACCATGACAGTCTATGGGTACCTCAATCAAAGAAATACTGACATAAAAATAAATAAATAAATATCCTCCAGATGCTGGGGAGGATTCACCACGATCTGAAATCAAGCTCTGAACCTCAACAATTAGGCTGCTGAAGTCCTTGGTCTACCGTATTTGTATTATAAAATGGTGAAGCCCCAGAGAGGCATTAGTATGTGCAATGTACTGTATGTAAAATAGGCTAAGGAAAGGAAAAATAGTATAACATTCTCTCATCAATCACTCAGACTCATCTCAAAGTAAGGAACAAGACTCTATCACCTTACCATCCATCAAACATCAAATTATCACATCACATCGGAGTTCTATCACCATAACCTATCTAGGAGTTTCTTGGACCTACACCTATCACTTATAAGCTGGTTATGGTACAATAAAGCGATATCATTACGGCATCCACCTAGTACCTTGCTAGGGTAAAAGGGCGTGTTCCAAGGATTTATAATAGTAGTAAGTCCTCTTTTGGGACTAAGGAAACATCCATTCTCACAATCTAATCCTTTGCTACACTGGATACATAGGTAATGAGTGCGAGTAAGACTCACTCTTACTTATTTTCGATGCTCAATACTCCTCCCAAGACTCAACATGCTCATAAGACCATCAATTCATACAGGATTCCCATCACTCAAACTCTAAGGGGCAAGACTATCTTTCTAATTTCATAGTATTATGTTTATCCAACTCTACCAGTATAATTCCAGCTAACACAATCATCAACATTCATCATCTCAGGACTCAAACTCAATCAAACATCACATTCAGACAATCAAGGGTCTAGATATCCCCCCCCCCCCAAGTTCATTATTTAAGTGTTTATGGAGAAAATTTATAAGAGTTCAATCACAATCAAATAAGTATGTAAGTATACAGTAACTTTAAGCATGATGATCATCAATTTAGGATATGAAAGTATAGTTTAAAGAAAATATTCAAGAACCCAAGATAATATCCAAGAATTTAATACAAATATCCAAGAACCTTCAAGAAAATCATAATTCAAGACTTCTAGACATTAATTTATATTCTAACTCTACATTGGCACATGAAAGAACAATTTCAAGCTTTTGGGTAGCCTTTACATACTTGGGAATGAAGATTTTCTTCAAGAATCCAATCTTCTCTGGAAATCCTCACTTGTTTCTCCTTTTTCTCTCTTAGACTTAGCGTAAAAACCTTTGAAAAGTAACGGGTCTAAACCATTTTGTACGAATTCAAGTTTTAAAATTAAGTTAGGATGTAAAAATATATCGGCAAAGACAAAATTGCTCTTCCCGAATTAAAATAAAAAATTTTTGCATCTCATATACTAGTGTGCCATGCGCATAAGTGCAAATTTGCACTTTTTTGCATTTTCTCAGTTTTTCAAAAATTTTTGGAAAAGGACCAAGTATAGTTCTAAGTCCACTCTGCATCGCTGAAGGAGCGTGGAAAGCTCATTGTTTTAAGCCCTCTTTAAAAATTATAATTTGCATTTTTACGTGATAAGACCGAGTC
This sequence comes from Solanum sejunctum, assembly GCA_025642045.1. NCBI lineage: Eukaryota > Viridiplantae > Streptophyta > Magnoliopsida > Solanales > Solanaceae > Solanum > Solanum sejunctum. Next base: position 8,973 of record JAOTQJ010008110.1, read on the forward strand.
GAGACTATTTCCTTACTTAGTTTTTCGCATTGATCGTAAATTCGATCTCGAATTTTCCAACAGAGCTTGAGAAGATACTTTGTGTGCATGATAAAGTTTAGGGCGTTCTAATAATTTCACAGGGTGTTACATTTACTATATGTATTCTCATATGTTTATGATCATCACTAACTTATTTTCTTGAATTGAATATTTTTCATGAGATATTGCATAACCTACATGATAATTTTGAAAGCATACTTGAATGAAACTAGAGATTGAGTTTAGAGCCTTGATTGAGAATGTTAATAGGGATTGTGATTGTAAAAGCGAGAATGATGATAGGTTGATAGTACTTGATGGTCCATGAGTCTCCATAAATGAACTTTAACGAATTGTCTATTCCATTATTCCCTAATGATTGTTCTAAGCCTTAAGCTAATGATAGAGAGTTGAATTGATAGTATGATTGGAGTCTCTATGAGACTTAATGAATGATGAGAGCCTCTACGAGGTTGAGTTGACATGAGACGATTGAGATAGTTTGATTGGTTAGATTGAATTGATTGTTTTATGAGCATTGAGTCATTGGAGGTGTATCGAGTACCAAAAGAGTAAAAGTTAAACTAACTCACACTCTTCAAACTATGTAGCAGAGCGTAGGTGAGAATTAAGACCACCACATCATATTGTGTTGAGGTCCCCTCTGTTTTGAAGTCCCTGAAATCAATAGAGGACTTATAGATCTGTTGTCTCCATTTGGACTTGTCCTTATGATTTTGATTCATTCTCTACCTGGCAAGTACAAAACGACTGGGGCAACATTAGCGTGATTGTTGTATAATTACTGGCTCATAAATAATTATTGTCGGATAAGAGAAACTCCTAGAAAGTTCTCACTTTGAGTACTCTGAGTTGTGATGAGATGAGATGAGTTGAGATTAGTCATTCTGAGATAAGTTTGATTTGATTGATGAGTTGATTGGTTGATGGGTCATATGTCTACTCTTTATTCTTGTTTTAGATAGACATTTAATATATTGATTTATTTCTATATTGAGTTGATTTTTATTTCTATATTGTTCTACTTATTTCGATTTCGCTCAGCTATTTTACATACCAGTACATTCCAAGTACTTACTTTCTCTTTTTGGACTGCACCATCTTATGATGTACATATACAGGATATAGTTCATCAGCAAGCGCATCATTGAGGATCTTTAGACGTTCAGCAAATTGGTGAGCCTCCCCTACTGTGGAGGATTCATTACGTATTTTCATCATGCTTTAGAATTAGAATCACTTAGCTTTTATTTTTATTTGAGGTAGTCATGGTTCGATCATTGACACTACTTAATAGTGATAGAGGCTTTATAGACTAGAGTCGGATGTTGGTGATTGAAACTTGTGAGTTGGTTTCTTTCTACTAGCCTTTTATTATATTATTATTTGAGACTAGATGATGAGATGTGCCCATTTATTTTCTTATGTCTTCCGTTGATTAGTAGAATGTATGAATAAATGAATGTGATGAGGCCAACTGGTTCACTTGGGGACTAGTAATAGTCTCTAGATTCCGGTCACGTCTTGGGTCCCCTCCTGGGGTGTGACATAATATTTTTTCTGATTAATCAATTCTTATTAAAATATGTCTTTTATTTTTATAATTTGAAAAAAAATTAAGGTAGATGAAAATTGAAAAAACTAAAAAGTTGGATAGTAAAACAAAAAAAATGCATAAATTTTATCAATCATCATCAAATTTTGAATTTATTACACATAAAATTATTTTCATATTTTTTTAATTTTATGTATGAGACCCCGTATTTCTCGTCTTCCATAATAGTATAAGGTGACATGTTATATAAGATATATATGATTTTGGATAGGAGTTAATGATAATAAGGCTGCTAATAGGTGGTAATATCAAGGACTTAAAGTTTTAAGACAATGGAATCCCCTCTAAATACACATTCTGGATTAAAAAAATGGCCTGAGTGCCATCTTGCCCTTTTCGAAAGGTTTAAATTAAGATTCTCTTATCGGATGGGACTAAGAATTTATAATTTGCTAATAATGGATTTTTAAAGGTTATTGTAATAAAACAAAGGTTATACATTAAGTTTTGGATTCAAGAAAGTTGCTAGATAAAAGTTGGCCAAAGTTACTGTAAGTTTCGTTAAGAAATCCTTCTTAAATTTAGGTCAAATGTATCAGGTCATATCTCCAAAACTATAAGGATGTTGAAGGTCTATGACCTATCAAATCGAAGATCTAAAAGTCTAGTTTTCAATTCACCAAACCGTATACCAATCCAACTTCAGAATAAAAACTTATGACCATTTTATCGTAACTGCCCGAGCAAGAAATCATGTCATGGGCTGGGTCGGGTCAAGCCCAACTTTATGTCAGCTATTTTGACTTTTTAATGCTAAAATTGTGTTATTTTCATCCCAAAATAATAGAACAGCTAAAGAAAATAATATCACAAGTTCCCTAAGTGGTTTAGGTATGTTCTTCATGTTTTTACCGTTAAAATTCGCTCGGTGATCTTAGACATATTTATACGCCTAATTAGCCATTAATGCCCATAAATAGAGACAAGTTAGAGGGTAAATTGATAGAGTCTAGGTGTTCTAGTGTATTTCTCTCTTATTTTTCTAACACAGGGTTTTATGCGCGGGTTAGTTGTGTTTTTGCAGGATTGTGTTTTAACTGGGAAAGTCCAGAGTTAAACCCAGAGTTAAAGGAAGAACACAACATGGGATTCAGAGGATAAAAGTCAGTAGAAGCAGCCAAAGACCAAAAGTCCACGTGCCAGACTTGGATCAAGGTTGTGAAAGCTGAAAAATACAGAAAAAGGCGCGAAGCTAAAAAGTGTGAGCATTTACAAATATTGTGTAAAATTACCCAGTCAGCAAATTAAGTAAAAAGTCCGAAATACAAAGGGTTTGTGTCACGGACTTGAGGACCCGCTGTGGAAAAGTTGAATTACGGGATTTGTATTATTATTCTATGATAAACTTTAGGTTTATATTCTGTTTTTACGCAAGAACTGCAGTAGGGACAACAGAGAACTCTTTTCTACGGTATTTTGGCTAGTTTAATCTTTAGCCTTTAGTTTTTGATGTTTTTCAATTCATTCATGATGTATTTCACGTTCATGAGTGGCTAAGTCTCCATATTCTGGGGTTGTAGCCATAGACAATGTGTAGTTCTTAACTTTGAATATCTATGAATTGTTTCTTTCCATTATTCCTATACTATTTTTATCTATACTTCTTGGCCTAATCAACTAGGGGTAAATTCTTTGTTCACTCTAGATTCGAGAGATGTTGGAGTGGATAGAGCGCAGTAGTATAGGAGCTTGTTCAACAGTAGGAAACTAGGTTAATTCGTGTAAGGGGGACCAGTGATAACTACCCTTACACTATATTTGGTTCATAATACGAGAAAATAACTTTAATGTATTTTTATCGGTCTGTCATCCCCACTCAATGATGTAGTTAGGTAGTTAATATTGGTAGGCCAGCAAAGGCGTGCAACTCTATTCAGGTAAATTAAACCCCGTGAATCAATAATCAGAAAACCATACATATATAGATATTGTTAAGGCTAACTGAGTCGTAAAGGTTACAACCCTGGAATTACTCATCAATTGATATCTTGTAGTAAAAATTCAGGTTAATTTAGTAGAAATCTGTTCTTCACAGTCATTTTACTTATTTACACAAATTTCTTTTTACCCAAGCACCATAAATGTGATAACTGAGATTGGTGAACAATTTAATTCAAATCCTTTGGGTTCAATAACCTGGCTCTTTAATTAAGGTCACTATACTACTTGTGAGACCACGTACACTTGCGTGTACTGGGGAGCAACAAGTTTTTAGGGCCATTGCTGGGGATTTATAATGAATTGGTTGATTATCAAAGTTGTCTTATTTTCTAGTATTTACTACATTTGATCTTAGCAATGTTTTTGTACAGGTGATTAATTAATAAGTTGGATGGTCAGGACTCGTGTTTTCATCAATCCAAAAGTAAAGTAGGGGTTTTGTTCGAAACATCGCCTATTGAACTCGTAAAGCAAGAGGATAACATGGTGGATATTGATCCTGTGTGGAGACCATGGCAAATAACAACCCACCTGCACCACTAGCACCTGCTGCTGATGCAACACCAGCACCGAGGCCAGTGAGGGATGTAGCAGTCCCAAGAACCACCAATGTTACTAGTTATTTTGTCAAGCTTGAGCCTGGTGTTCGGTGGGAGCTCAAATAGAATATGATCTAGCTGGTACACTCTATTGGACAGTTTACGGGGCTTCCTCATGAAGATCCACAAGTCCATCTTCAGAATTTTCTTAAAATTACTGATATTTTCAATTCTACGGGGGTGAATCGTGACTATGACTATGTAAGGATGACTTTATTCCCCTTTTCACTGTTGGGGAAAGCTCGGAGGTAGTTGTAAATTGAGCCACCAAACTCCATAGGATCCTGGGATGATCTGGCTCGTAAGTTTCTCACTCGATTCTTCTCATCTGGCAAGATAGCCAAACTTAGAAGTGAGATCTTGAGTTTCAAGCAAAGGTCTGGGGAGAATCTATATCAAGTGTGGGATAGGTTCAAAACTCTGTTGATCAATTGCCCACATCATTGTCAGGCTAACGAGGTACTGGTCCATACCTTCATTGAAGGGTTGGAACCCAATTCCAAGATTCTTCTTGATTCAGCTGCAGGGGGTCAAGCACTGGAGAAGATGTATGATGAATTATATGCTCTTCTCAATAGAATTGCTCAAGGAAACCTAGAATGGAATAGAAGATCCAACCGATCGATAGTCCAGAAGCAGGCCGTGGTATTAAAAATTAATGCAATAACTAGCCTGCATGCTGAAATGGCGGCAATGCAGAATATGATGACCACAAACTTTAACAACTTGGCTTTGGGTCTGCAACAGCAAGCACTATTAGCCGTAGGACAGCAGCAAGCCCCCGTCAATATGGTACAACAGCAACAACTGGGTTAGTATGATGTTTGTGAAGGAGGAGACCACACGACTGAATCATGTAGAGCTAATCCAGAGGCAGTTAACTTTGTGGATAATGCTAGCAGAGGGGGCTATCAGGGACTTGGGAACAACTATAACCCGAATTGGAGGAACCACCCAAACTTCTCATGGGATGGCAATCAGCAGAATCATGGGCTACCTCAGCAAAGACCATAAGGTGGAAATGCATATCAAAATCAATCGGTCCAGCAACCTGCAAGAAATACCAACCCAAACACCGTGATGGATAGTGAGGTGTTGAAGAAGATCCTGGTAAACCAAAATAGTCAAGAAGAGGAGATTCGAAGGCACAAGCAGGATCTGCAGAACTTAGAAAAGCAATTGGGATAGTTGGCCAGCTCAATAAATTCTAGACGTCAAGGAGGCTTACCTAGCAACACTGATCCCAACCTAAAGCTGGTTAATGCGATCAGTACAAAGAGTGGAAGGCCCTTAACTATATTGGTCACCAAGAAGAAAAAAGGGATGATCAGGATGCTACACAGAACATTGCAGCTGGTAATCCCAGCCTAAGCACTAAGGAGGCAACTCCATTTCCCAAACCTCCTCCTCCATTTCTACAGAAGCTCAAGAAAAAGGAGGATGATTGCCTTCAGAAGTTCATCAAGCTACTAAAACAGGTATAGATTAACTTACCATTGATTGATGTTTTATAGGGGATCCTGAAATACGCAAATATGTCAAGGACATTGTTGCTAACAAAATGAACTGGGCTGAGTATGAGACTGTGGCACCTACAGAGGCTTGAAACTCCAAAATTCTTAATAGATCACACTCGCCAGCAAAGTTAAAATATCCAGGGAGCTTTACTGTCCATGTAACTATCAATAGCCTTTTGAATGGTAGGGGCTTGTATGATCTAGGAGCGAGCATAAACTTCATGCCTACTTACTTGTTCCTAAAGCTGGGGCTTGGAAGGCCGAAGCCAACCACCATTATGTTACAACTGGCAGATAGGTCAGTGGCTAGGCCTGATGGAGTTATTGAGGATATCTTAGTCCAAGTGGGATCTCTCATTTTCCCCGTGGACTTCGTTATCCTAGATTTTGAGCCAGACCCTGAGGTCCCATTTATACTTGAGCGCCCGTTCCTAGCTACAAGAGGGGCATTAATTGATGTCACAGTAGGGAGGCTCATCATGATAGCCCATGACAAGGTGGAAGTGCTTGAGGTGTACCAGGCTATGAAGCTATCGGCTGCTTATGAAAATCTAGCAGCCATCATAGTGATAGACACTACAGTCCCTGTGAGCCAAGTTGAGATTGAAGATTCACTAGCCAGGGTGTTGCTGAATCAAGGGCTAGTGGATGATATTGAGGCCCACAAAATTGAGAGTGTGTTAAATGCTCACAATGTGAGTATACTGAAAAAGATGAATGAGCCGTTAAACAGGGTGTTGGGACCACCACCCAAGCCCTCAGATGAAGAGGCCTCTCAGTTGGAGATGAAACATCTACCATCATCTCTCAAGTATTAATTTCTTAGTGAAAATAATACATTGCCTATAATCTTGTCTGCGTCATTGACTGCTGCCCAAGTAAAAGCTGTTGTTGTAGTGCTGAAGAAAAGGAAGAGCGCAATGGGGTGGCAGATATCTGACATCCATAGCATCATCTTAGCCCTATGCATGCACAAAATTTTCATGGAGGAGGGTCACAAGCGAGTGGCTCAACCACAGAGAAGGTTAAATCCAATCATGAAAGAGGTAGCAAAGAAAGTGATCATCAAGTGGTAGGATGCAGGGATCATCTTCCCCATTTCAGACGGCAAATGGGTAAGCCCTGTACAATCTGTCCCCAAGAAAGGTCGGATGGCAGTTATCACCAATGAAAAGAATGAGCTAATTCTAAATAGAACAGTGATGGGGTGGCAAATTTGCATTGATTACAGAAAATTGAACGATGTCACCATGAAAGACCATTATCCCGTGTCTTTCATTGATCCGATACTAGACAGACTTGCAGAGTAAGAGTATTATTAATTCCTTGATGGGTACTCGGGATATAACCAGATAACCATTGCACTCGAAAACTAAGAAAAGACAACCTTCAATATGTCCAAATGGGACATATGCCTTCAAATGCATGCCCTTTGGGTTATGCAATGCACCAGCCACTTTCCAAAGGTGTATGATGGCTATCTTTCATGACATGGTAGGGGAATTGATGGAGGTGTTCATGGATGACTTCTTGATCTTTAGCGAATCTTTTGAGAGTTGCCTGCAGAATCTGGACAGGGTACTAGCACGGTGCGAGGAGACTAACCTCATTTTTAACTAGGATAAGTGTCACTTTCTAATTAAGGAGGGGATAGTTTTAGGTCACAAAGTGTCCAAGAAGGGGTTAGAGGTAGAAAAAGTCAAGATCGAGGTGATCGATAAGCTGCCACCATTAGTTTCAGTCAAAGGAGTCTGGAGTTTTCTGGGACATGTGGGTTTCTACTACAGATTCATTAAAGACTTCTCAAAGATTTGCAAAGTCATTGTGTTCCCTGTTGGAGAAAGAGGTACCATTTCACTTTGATAAATCTTGTTTGCAAACGTTTGAACTACAGAAAAAGAAGTTGGTGGAAGCTCCTATCCTGGTAGCACTTGATTAGGGTCTCCCGTTTAAGCTAATGTGTGATGCCAGTGATACAACAGTGGGTGCAGTACTGGGGCAATGCAGAGATAGAGTTTTCCACTATATATACTATGCTAGCAAGACCTTAGATGCAACACAAAGCAAGTATACAGTCATTGAAAAAGAAAATACTGCATTAGTATATGTATTGGATATATTCAAGGCTTATTTGGTGGGGACCCAAGTGGTGGTGTTCATAGATCACAGGACCATGAAATACTTGTTCAATAAAAGGGATGCAAAGTCGCACGTAATCAGATAGATCTTATTGGTCCAAGAGTTCAATAATGAGATCAAGGATCAAAAGGGAAGCGAGAACCAAGTTGTTGATCACCTATCTCGTCTGGAAATTGATGCTCATATAGGCGAGCAATTGCAGATCAAATAAGAGTTTCCTGAAGAGCAGCTGCTTGCAATGGAGGTGGAATAATTACCATGGTATGCTGATATTGTAAACTACCTGGTGAGCGGTGTGTTCCCTTGTGATGCAACATACCAGCAGAAGAAGAGTTTGGCTTATGATACGAAGGCATATATTTGGGATGAACCCTACCTTTTCAAACAAGGAGATGACTGCCTAGTGGGGAGATATATTCCGGAGGCGAAGATGAAGAAAATTCTTGAGAGATGTCATGCCTCTTCGTATGGGGGTCATCATCGTGGTGATAAGATAGAACACAAGGTATTACAATTAGGATTCTTCTGGCCCACTTTGTTTAAAGATGTTATTCAGTTCTCTAGGGCCTGTGATGCTTGCCAGAAGACTGGTGCCATATCTCAGAGGCATGAGATGCCCCTAAATAATATTCTAGAAGTAGAGATCTTTGATGTTTGGGGCATTGACATCATGGGGCCATTCCCACCATCATTTGGTTGCCACTATATACTTGTAGCTATCGATTATCTCTCAAAATGGGTAGAAGCAGCATCCCTCCCTACCAATGATGCTAAGGTGGTGAGTAAGTTCCTTAAGAAGAGCATCTTTACACGGTTTGGCACTCCAAGAGCCATTATTATTTATAGCGGTACCTACTTTCTCAACTAAAATATGAAAAACTTGCTGGAAAAATATGCCATCAGACACAAAGTGGCCACAACATATCATACGCAAACTAGCGGGCAGGTAGAGGTATCAAACTAGGAGGTGAAGCAAATATTGTAGAAGACAGTCAATGCCACCTGGAAAGATTGGGCGATAAAGCTTGATGAAGCTTTGTGGGCTTACAGGATTATGTACAAAACCCCAATTTGTTAGACCCCGTAATTAATTCAATCGAAGTAATTTGTTCAATTAGAAAAGTTATGATGAACATGGTGTGATTTAAATTAAGTAAGTTCGTGGTGCTTAATTATAATTGGAGCATAAATTTTTAAGTTGGAGTCGAGAGTCCTCAATTGGATTAAAATAAAAAAGTTTGGGGACCTAATTGAACATTGGGCCAACTAGGAGCCCTTAGAGTGCAATTTTAATAAATTGGGCCTCTATAAATACCCCCTCTTTAGTTCAAAAACAAGAAGAACATTTTGAGGTCTTGTAAGCTTGGATTTATGCTTTGAAG
>JAOTQJ010008130.1:0-18205 GCA_025642045.1 Solanum sejunctum
TTTGTTCAATAATTTGGGTGTTCTCTTAAGCTTCCCAGCAACTAGTGGAGTAATGTATGATAGTGTAGAACCAGGGTGAATTGATGCATATACATTATGTGAAATGATGGACAATGTACCTATGACAACATCAAGTGAAGCATTCAAATTTTACCGACTCCCCAGAGCATAAGTGCGATTTTGGACTCCACTAGAGCTAGCTACCCCTCTAAGACCTTTACAAAGACCCATAGGTTCTTTTTGACCCCTACCTAATGGAGGAATTGACGATGATGATACAACAACTGATTCAGTAGGTTATGCTACATCACCCATATATCTCCTCGGGCAATCTCTTATCATATGCCCTGGTGCACCACACCAATAACAAGCATTTGTCCCAATATGACATATACCTAAATGACTTGTTCCACACTATTTACAAGGCGATGTAGGGGTTATTTGCTGGCCTGCTAAATACCCCGCTGTCCGGGCGCCTTGCCCTTCACTTTTTGGACCAAACTGATTTCTCTTAGACCCCTGAAGTTGTGGTAGATCACTGGCTACAGAGTAGGAGGATAATGACCTAGGCGGTCTATTAGAAAATCGAGGACTAAGCTCACCTTGGGATGATGTAAACTGCCCTGTAGAACTAGCCCTCTTGGACTGTGCCCTTTCTAACTCTTGTGTCCTTCTCCTTTGCCTCTGATCCTCTAATTTCTATGCAAAAGCTTGCATTCTCACTATATCCATGTCTTTGTTCAAGGAAGCAATGGTATAGTCTCTGACCAAATATGTATCCAATCTATGCACATATCGATAAACTTTATCTGCCATAGTAGCAACTATATTAGGAGCATACCTAGCCAGGGAATTAAATTGAAGGCTATACTCTCTCACGCTCATATTCCCTTGGTGGAGATTCAAGAACTGATCTGCACGGGCCTCTTGGATCTCTAATGGTAAGTAATGGTCAAGAAATACCTCTTTGAACTCCTTCTAAGTAGTTAGAGGTGTATCTATACCCTTAGATTGCTTCCAAGCTTCATACCACAAAATGCCATATCCTTCAACCTATATGTCGCTAACTCAACAGCTTTTGTACCACTCACAAGCATAACATCTAAAGTGCGTTGAATCTAATTAATAAAGTCTTAGGGATCTTTATTAGGATCTGACCCCGTGAAGGATAGAGGGTCCAAATTTAGGAAATCACGAATACTCGTGCCAGTTGCCCTATTCGCACCACCTACACCTATAACTGGTCCTTCCTTACTTTGACCTTGGCCAGCAACTATACAAGTCAATAGTTAGACTGCATTTCTCAGATCCTGCATGGTAGCATCAATAGGTGGTTTTGGGGAAATTTCACTACTTTCAGGTTCATTGAGAGTTGGAAGAGTTGGAGATGTTTGTGATAAAGACTCCTTTTGAACCTTATTTCGTTGTCTCACCTGACTGGGTATACCAACCATCACTTCTACTCCTTTTCCTTTACATTTGTTTTGCCTGGTTTCTAGCATACTTGCTGGACAAAATAATTTAGGGGTTAGACACATTCCACCTATTACACATAGCTCTATGGAATGATCTAAAGAATGAAAAGAAAGTAACAACTCCTAAATGCCATGTAGCCACCTACTTATAAATGTGGTACACAACACATCGATAAATAAGACTCTACATAGATACGGCTTTATAGACTCCCTAGGATGACCCGCTTTGATATCACTTCTGTCATGTCTAAAGTCCCTTTAAGGCGGACGGGCACCCATTGCCAATAAGACTCGGGAAAACCAACCTATATCTATGCGCTTTTTATATATATTATGAGGGATTTCTACATTCAACATGCCTTTGAGAAAGTAGACTGTAATAACAAGACAAAAGGAAATACATATAGCTAGGTCGTTAGGGCCATGGTTCTAAAGTATGAGACATGACCACACTTTAGTTTACATAGTCTACAAAGCCTCCAGATAAGGAAAAGTATCTAATAAAGGTCAGGACAAGCCCCAGCTCGACTAACTATACAATATAAAAATATAAGCTCTAGACACACAAAGCTTTGAAGCTACCTGGAGCTTGGTAACAGTAGTTGGATATCCTGTAGTCCTACTGGGGAGATCTACTAGCACTAGTACTAGCATCATGAAATGCAAGTCCCCTGTAAGGGATGTCTGTATGAGATAATGTACAGAACATGTAAGGGAAGAAATATTGTATATAAAGTAACAACTCAAAAGAGACTATGCACTGGTGTAGGATAAGAGATCACCTTCAGTTATACTGTGGGATCATGTACTTTATGTTCTTTTTATTACTTTACCTTTATCGTATAATTTGTGCAATACAAATGACTAGCTGATTAGTGCTAAATCTATATCAGGATCGGCCCTGGCTAGGCTTTTCCTTTAACCCATTGGGCTACCCCCTATGATAGGATTGACCCTGGCTAGGTGATTCTTCCACCCCTCGGGTTACCACCCATCCATAACCAATATACTTTACTTTATCTTTCAATTACTTTTGAGATGATTCTTTTGGTGGTCATGATATTCAAGCTGTAGGACTGTAGATACAACATGTTATATGTAAATAATCACAAAAGACAACACCACAATGAAAGGAGTAAGTTACATAAATAATGAAATACATAAGAGGTAGAACAACACATGAACTTTATTTAGTAGAATAAATTCATGTATCTTGGTATTCAGGTATGTATGCAGATTTAAAGGTGACTATGTATGGGACTATATGAACATGTGAAAGACTTGAGACATGGTTAATAGTTGTGTCAGAGTTGGTAAGTTCCTTTATATGCCAAGAAGGGATCTATCTTTCATGCTAAATAAGATGAAATCAAGTAGCCTTACATAACTCGCTGCACGACCTCACTATTACCTCGAGAAAACCTTCCCTTCCTCCAAATATTTATCTATAATATATTATGTGATAAAACTAGCATTAGCAGCTAATCGATACATCTTGGTAGCCCAATCTCATAAAAAAACAACATATGGATAGCAAGCATGTATTTATAAATCCGAGCGTATTCTTTTCAAACTTTTGCACCCCTAATCATATTTTCTAATACACATTCTCATATACATATCATGGCAGACTATTCTAGTTCTATAGCAGTCTTATAATAGCCCACAAAGCACAACACATATCAATTCTACGCAACATACAAATAGGTGGCACAACGTTGCATCCCTTTGCCCCGTTTTGACATCGACAATCCCAAATCTGTTCCAACTTTAACCAAATTATCCTCAACACATCCACACATAAAAAAGCCTTAAAAAAGTCTTATAACAGTACCAAAGCTATCATGAAGGACGTGAGGCAATAGCCTTCCATCCATCAACCAACAAGTTCGTACTAAGAACGCAACTGCGATATCCTATAAGGACTCACTTTTGTGGACTGTAAAAGTGGTGCAGCAACTAAGTTACATAACTAAAAAACTAAACATTGTTAAAAATATAAGTCTTACTTCATAATTCAGCAAACCAATAAGAGAAAATCCTCTTGAATAACAAGAAAAGTTCACAACAATCCTTAGGACACATGTTGTACAAAATTTCAGCACAAATATAACTAGCATATACTTCTTGCTTGTCATGGGATAAGTATAACGAATACATGTATATTTCCACTTACCTTAGCCTTTAAGGTTCAGGTTTCCTTCAATAACCCTAGAGGTTTGTGTAGGCTGCCTTATGAAGTGAAATAAAGAGAGAAAACGAGTCATTAGGAAAGCTGAAAATTTGTTCCAAAGTGAAATGAATTAAGGAGTTGTTTCTGAGCCATTTTAAAGAGTCTCTTTGGACGACTTTCTTTTGACATTTTCACTACATATTAACACATATTAATAACCTTGTGATGTAGTAGCTTGGCCGTTACACTTGGGCCTAAATGGGTCTCAAAGTTGAAAGGCCTTGGCAGCCCATTTTTCAAATTTCTCTTCACTTAGTTTGGGCCCAATTAGCCAAGTGGGTAGTGGTATACTTGGGCCCTTTTATTATTCATCTTGGGCTGAAAATAAAGTCCATTTATGATGCTAAAATACGAGCTAAAGTTATACTCTTAACACGGACTTTATTCATAATTGGACTTGGATAAATTTGACGTTGGGCATCTTTTTTGTTTAGCTAGCAAATTTAAGCTAAGCAAGTAGGTGACTCACCTGCTAGCTTCTTAAGTCTTACAAGCACCTTAATTCTCTCACTTTGTTTAGGGCCGTGATCTCCTCAATTTGACTCAAAACATGTATACACTAGACCCTCTTAAGCGCTAGACGTACATATCGTCCTATAACATGAAATTCAAGCAATTTTAAAAGTAGGCGCTAATTTGAAAATCCATGTCATGTTTCATTTGCATAGTACCAGTATTGTAAGATATGGGCTGTTACAACAAGTTGCTTATGTTTGGGCTTATTTTACCACCTTTAATACAGTTTGTAAATGGAACTACACTAATAGAATCTCAAAAGATGATCAGTAGTATAATAAATAATTACTCATCAAAAATAAAATATGTTTCCCAGTATTAGACAACCCACATAGGTAAATAAGTATCCAAATAGCCATATGTGTCAATCACAGTGGTACAAGTTTTCAGTTAACCTTAAATAGGATATAATCATAATATAAGTAACAGGTAATTAGAGTTATAACAGATATAACATAGGTATCAATATCAAGGAGCCCAGTAGTTCAAATCAATATTTAAATAGTTAACTATATATACACAAGTAGCACTAATACTCAATGTACCTCTTTCATGGTCTATCTCACCTTTACAATCCTTATCAGATATACATCCCAAACAATACTAAAAAAAAGATTATATAACAGATATAGATTTTATAGGGTTCAAATGATAATCATAGTCTCAACTAACATTTACAGCCTTAACTCAGTAATTTCCAACACTATTCAGGCACCTAACACATATTTCATCTTAGTCTAGCAGGGAGGAAAGCCTACCCAACCTGAAAGATGTATCTAAGTACTCCAGATCAGTCCACAGGATCTTTTCCCCTCCTGGTCTCCTACAATCATAGCTCAATTATCAAAATATGAATCATAATGATAATATGGCTATTCTGACTATAATATTGAAAAAGGGAAAAATATGTCAATTCTGATTAAAATGGAGGAAAATCAAGCCCACACCTGAAATACTAAAACAACCCTCGTAAAATGACCTCTATGCCTCCACGAGTCTATTATCAGAAGTTGACCTCAAAATAAGGCTCCAAACTACGAAAAACAACCCAAAAATCAAGTTACTTTCCTTATAAGAAACTTATATATTCAATTGTTCTTTTATTGAATTTATCAAAAATATAGTCAAAACAAAAGAATCCAAACATACCATGATGTAAATTTAGAAAAATACATCGTTTTAGACCCAAGTTTCATTAAATTCGTTTCATTAAATTCTGATAAGAAAAGTCAAAGATATCTTAGTTCAAAGTTTTTGGCATTTTATGACATTATATAAAACAAGAACAGTTAATTTTACCATGAACAACATGCCAAAAAAATTTTTTGGCACTTGCATATGTTCCTCTCGGAAAAATACACTAGTTAATCTTTTGAATCACTTAAATTATATGAAAAATGAAGTTAAAAATATGGTGCCACATCACCACCACATGGTTTTACCAGATCTTCCATGTAGTAGTTCCACAATATGCCACATCGCCTCTTCATTTCAGCAACTTACCAATTCCCTTTTTCAATGTTTTGGGCTTGTTCAAACTTTGATTTTTGCACATGAACTATGTAACTCTACTAATTTTGATGTTTTGGATCTAATGGTGCAGAAAAACTTTCCATCGAAGCTTATTATGATCAGATGTGGGTTCCACTTCCATACATACAACTTTATATTGAAGAATCGGGAAGGTTAAATCACATTCTGAAGTCCCCAATACAAAATGAAGGCTCATTTTAGATCAATCTTGACATTTTAGAGCTGACCGCACTATTTAAATTCTCATCTGGACACATTTCCTAAGGCTGTTGACTAATGTCAACTTTGACCTATTTGCCGAGGCTAAATTTATAAAATTCGATATAACTACACCAAACATGCTCCTAGGCTAATTTGTCCATCCCGGAGTTCATGTAACTATCAGAATTTTTCTCCGAGGGCATTTACTAGGACATTACCTGAAAGTTTATTTTATCATTATAGCTATCCTTTTAACTCAAAAAATTGCATATTTACCAAATGATTCACCCAACAATTGAACTACAAATGGACCAAGCTTGCTATGCAAATGTTTAAACTGATAAAATATTTACGAAAACACAAAAATGACCTAGAGGGTCATTACAATTACAATACCCATCTCGGCATGCCTAATCACCATCTCTATCCTGAGTGTTGTTTCTGTTATAGTATCCTCCTCAGTTGTTGTCACTTCTGTAGGCGTTGTCTCTGCTAAACTTTCAACCTTCATTTCCTTGACCTTGGCATATCATCTAAGCATTCATAGCATGTGTCCTCCTCATAACAGAAATAATCATAAACTAGTGCTCTAGCTTGCTGACTAATTGCATTAACTCATTCTTGATCTTTCTTTCTCAATAGCCAAAAAATAGTACTAATCTGAGCCAAATTCCATAGTACCTCATAGTTGATCTTTGCTTGCTCTGGATTTGTGCTAACTTTGAAAGAGCTCTTTTGTCACCCCTCCAAATCTATAAAGATGGACTGACACTCGATGCCCTCAAGCCGGAGAGAACCAATGTATAAGTTATGCTTACTATGCATATGACTGTGACAACTATAAATTAGTGACAAGTTCCTTCATGCAATACAAATAAAAGATCAAAACAAGTAATGCCAAAACTCACATACCAAACTTGGTCGTTAAGGCCACAAATATTTATAGATGAGATGCGATGAACATATATTCAATAAGTCTACAAAGCGTCTACAAGACAACATAGGTCAGGATAGGCCTAGCATTACAATGAACTATAGTACAATACCAAAATGCATATACTAAAGATCTAGTAAAGCCCAGAACCAACATAAATCTCACCAAAAGTAGCGGAGTGTCAGGTGTGCCTATACCAGAGGTCTACTAGCTGGAGTACCTGTAGCTTTAGCATAAATCGTAGCATCTCCCAAAAGGTATATCAATATAGAATGATATACTAAATATCTAAGGCAATATCATATGTAAAATGAGAACTCAAGTGAATTCAAGTAGCAATATATAAATGCATAGATCATAACAATAGACCACCTTTATTATACCTGTGGAATCATGTATTTACATTCATTTCATTACTTTTTAGTTCTTTTATAATTCCTTTAGGCATTTAACACAAATGAATAGTTGATTTGTGGTAAAAAAGGATAACCCATGCTAGGAATGATAAAGGGATGTGGTACTTATGACTATACAAATAGGGATTGACCCATGCTATGCTCTTGCCCCTAGGCTGCCATCCTTATGAAGCAAGTGAGATTGACGCATGCTAAGCTATGGACCCTGGGCTCCCACCCACACACTACGAACACTATTTCAAGTTATTCTTTAATACTTTCAAATTCTTATTTGGGTGGTCATTATATGCTACAATAATATTGGAATCAAGTATAACATTAATGCACTAAATAGTAGTTTAAATGACACAATTGGATTCACGAATCAAGGTAGACTCAACATACGAGTGCCTGGAAGAGTAAAACTGGAGATTTACTAATAAACAACTGTCATACCCAAAGTCCTGTTAAGGCGGACTGGTACCCATTGCTGCTAAAGCTCGAGAGAATCAACCTATGTTTATGCGCTTTTTATATATATTATAAGGAATTTCTACATTCAACATGCCTTTAATAAAGTAAACAATAATAATAAGCCAAAAGGAAATGCATATGGCTAGGCCATTGGGGCCAAGTTGTCTAAAGTACGAGATATTACTACACTTTAACTTATATAATCTACAAACCCTCTAGATAAGGAAAAGTATCTGATAAGGGTCGGGATAGTGCCCCCTCCCCCCCTCCCCCGACTAACTATACAATACAAAAATATAAGTTCTAGACACATAAAGCTCTGAAGCAACCTGAAGCTCGGTAACAACAACTGGATATCCTGTACTCCTACCTGGGGGATTTACTAGCACCAGTACCTTCATAATGTACTGAATATGTAAGGCAGGAAATATTATAGATGAAGTAACAACTCAAATGAAACTATGCACTAGAGTAGGATAAGAGACCACTTGTAGTTATACTGTGGGATCCTATATTTTATGTTCTTTTTATTAATTTAACTTTACTATATAATCTGTGTACAACATGTAATACAACTGACTAGCTGATCAGTGTTATATTGGGATTAGCCCTGGCTAGTCTTTTTCTTTCACCCTTTGGCCTACCCCCATGATAGGATCGACCCTGGCTAGGTGATTCTTCCACCGCACGGGTTACCATCTATCAATAAGCAATATACTTTATCTTTCAGTTATCTTGAAATGATTCTTTTGGTGGTCATAACATTGAGCTAGGACTATAGATGTGGTATATGATATGTAAATAATCATATAAGACAATACGACAATGAAAAGAGTGTGTTAAACAAATAATAAAATACGTATGAGATGAAATAACTCGTGAACTTTATTTAGCAATAAGATTCCATGCATCTTGGTATCCAAGTACGTATGCAGATTTAAAGATGACTATGTATGGGAGCATATGAACATGTGAAAGAGTGGAGACATGTTTAATAGTTGCGTCAGAGTTGGTAAGTGCCTTTATGTGCCAAGGAAGAATCTAGATTTCATGCCAAATAATACAAAATCGAGTAGCCTTACATACCTCGCTGTACGACCTCGCCATTACCTCGAGATAACTTTCCCTTCCTCCAAATATTTATCTACAGTATAGCAGGTGATAAAACTAGCATTAGCAGCCAATAGATACATCTTAGCAGCCCAATCTCATAAAAAAAAATAACACACGGGCAGCAAGAGTATAATTATAAATCCGAGCATATTCTTTCAACCTTTCTGCCCCTAATCATAATTTCTAATACACATTATCATATACATATTATGTGAAGCCTATTTTAGTGCCATAACAGTCTTACAACAGCCCACTAAGCACAATACATAACAATTCTACACAACATACAAATAGGCGACATAACATTATATCCCTTCGCTACATTTCGAAGTCGACAATTCCAAACCTGTTCCAACTTTAGCCAAATAGTCCCCACCATATATACCCATAAAACCAGTCCTAAAATAGTTCAAACATAGTCCTTAAAATAGGTATAGGATGTGAGACCATAGTCCACAATCAATCAGCCCACAATTTTCTACAAACAACATACTTAGGATAACACTTTAAACCTCAATTGTTTACGTATCCAAATGGTCCAACAACCTTTATACATCACTACAAAACTCAAACAAGTTAAGAAACATAGACTTATTTCATAATCAAACCAACAAATAAGAGAAAAGCACCCAAATAAACAAAAAAAGTATACAACCACCCTTGGAACACATGTTGTCCAAAAGTTTTAGCATATACCTAACCAACAGTCTCTTGTTTTTAATAAGAAAACCATACTAAATACATAAGTAAAATTACTTACCATTACCTTCAAGGTGTAGGGCTTCTCCAAGAACCCTAAAAGTCTTCTTGTGTCTGCTTTGCAAGGTTAAGAAAGTGTAGAGAGAGAGCTTGTGAAAGCTGATTTGTTTTTCCAATTTAAGAATGACTTAAAGGTGCTACTTCTAAGCCTTTTTAAAGGAGCCTTTCACCAACTTTATTATGTGGTTTAAGCCTCATATTATTAAGGTGGTGATGCAGCAGCTTGGACCTTTCACTTGGGCCTAATTAGGTTTCAAAGTTGATGGGCCTTGGCTGCTAATTTTCCTAATTTTCCTTCACATAGTTTGGGCCCAAATAGTCAAGTGAGTTGTGATGTACTTGGGCCCTTTTTATATTCTTCTTGGGCTAAAAATATAGTATATTTATTATGGTAAGTATGAGCTACAGTTACACCTTTAACACATACTTTATCTATAATCAAACTTGGACAGATTTGACATTCGGCCTCATCTCTATCTAGCCAGCAAATTTATGCTAACAAGTAGGTGACTCACCTGCTAGCTTCCTAAGTCCTACAAGCGCCTCATTTCTCTCACTTTATTTAAAGTCGCGATATCCTCAATTTGACTTAAAACTTGTATACACTCGATCCTCTTAGGCGTTAGACACACATATCACCCTCTAATATGAGATTCAAAAACTTTTAATAATGGGCACTAATTTGACCAAACCATATCATGTTTCAGTTGCATAGAATTAGTACATGTAAAATGTGGGGTGTTATATCCTCCTCCCCCCTTAGGAATGTTCATCCTTGAATGTTAGCATTATTAGATAGTTTGACCATGTTAAAACTTGCACTTAAACAAACTTTTGACAACACAACAAGTACTCAAACACGCATACCTATTAATGCCCCAAGCTGTGTATGTTGCACTTCCTCTTTAGCTTCAAATAAGTAAGGGTACTTAGATCTCATCACTTCTTCAGCCTCCCAAGTTATCTCTTCTGCATACTGGCTCTGCCAAAGTACTTTCACTGAAGCTATTTCTTTATTCCTTAGCTTCTTAACTTGACAATCTAGAATAGCGATAGGTACCTCTTCATAGATGAGATCTACTATAACATGCACATTTTCAATAAAAGTGATACGGGATAGGTCACCTATGCATTTCGAAGCATTGAGATATGAAAAACTGGATGAACCATTGAAAGCTCTTGGGGTAGCTTTAGTTCATATGCAATCTGCTCGAACCTTTTAATAATCTTATATGGACCTATGTAACATGGGCAGAGTTTTCCTTTCTTATTAAATCTCATAATCCCTTTCATTGTAGACACCTTTAAAATAGTCAATCCCTTACTAAGAATTCCAATCATCCCCTCCTAGCATCCGCATATGATTTGTAAAGACTTTGGGCTATTTATAGTCGCTATTGTATTACTCTAACTTTTTCCATGGCTTGATGTACTAGATCTGGCCCAAGCAAGGTGGTTTCACCCACTCCAAACCATCCCATTGGTGACCTACATTTCCTTCCATATAAAGCTTCATAAGGTGCCATCTTGATACTTGAGTGGTAGCTATTATTATACGCAAATTCAATGAGTGGCAAATGGTCCACCCAACTACCTTTAAAGTCCAACGCACAAGCTCGCAACATATCTTCAAGTGTTTGAATATTGCATTCTTATTGACCATCTATCTGGGTGTGGAAAGATGTACTCAAATTAACTTATGTCCCTAAATTCCTTTGGAAGAACTTCCAAAACTTTACAGTGAATTAAGCTCCTCGATCAGATATTATGGATATTGGGACTCCATGTAGCCTAACAATCTCTTTGTGGTATAACTTTGCATACTCTTTAGCTGTATAATCAATTTTAACTGGTAGGAAGTGTGTTGACCTTGCAAGTCTATTAACTATTACACATATGGAGTCAAACTTTTAAAATGATCGAGGCAACCCTGTAAAAAAATCCATATTAATCATATCCCACTTCTATGTTGGAAGCTCTCTACATTGCATATAACCTCCTGGCTTTTGGTGCTCTACTTTTACTTGTTGGCAATTTGGACATTGAGCCACAAATTCTGCAAGGTCCTTTTTCATGCCTCCACACCAAAACATCCCCTTTAGGTCATGATATATCTTAGTTGATCCTGGATGGATGGAATATCGGGAATGATGGGCTTCTTCCATTATCCTCTTTCTTAATCCATTAATATCATGCACACATAATCTATTTTGGCAATATAATACTCCATTTTGTGTAAGTTGAAAGCCCTCCATCGTACCCTGACTTACCTTTTTCTTAAGCTATCATAGAATAGGATCCTCAAATTATTTTTCTTTCACCTCCATTACTAATAAAGACACAACTGTATTATGTACAATAACCCCTTCCTTTGGAGTTTCAAGAACTCGAACTCCTAAACTAGCTAGTTGATGTAGATCCTTAGACACTCCTTGACATAACATGGCCTGATCACTAGTATACATGATTTCCTTACAAGTCAGAGCATCAGCTACCACATTTGCCTTCCTTGGATGGTATAATATATCAACGTCATAATCTTTTATTAGCTCTAGCCATCTCTGTTGTCTTAAAATTAGGTCTTTCTGCTTAAAATTGTACTGCAAGCTCTTATGATCAGTGTATACATCAACGTGAACCCCATACAAATTGTGGCGCCATATTTTTAGAGTAAATACAACCGCTGCTAGTTTAAGATTATGTGTTGGATAGTTTTTCTCATATGGCCATAGTTTTCTAGAGGCATAAGAAATTACCCTACAATGTTATGTCAGTACATACCCTAAGTCAACTCCTGAAGCATCGGATTACACTTCATACCCCTCGGTGCCTTCTGGAAGTATTAGCATAGGTGCAGAAGTTAGTCTGCTTTTCAACTCTTGGAAGCTCCTTTTACATGCATCATTCCATTGGAACTTGGTTGCCTTGTGTGTCAACTTTGTTAGAGGTGTAGGAATAGAAGGAAAAACTTCACCAAACCTTTTGTAATAACCTGCCGAACCTAGGAAGCTCAGAACTTTTGTGGTTGTTATTGGTCTTGGACAATCTTTTACAACCTCTATCTTTTGTGAATCAACCCTTATTTCCTCATCAGACACAATATGACCCAAAAATGCCACTGATTTTAGCCAAAATTCACATTTAGAAAACTTGGCATACAACTATCAATCATGAAGAACTTGTAACACTTGTCGTAAGTGCTTTGCGTGGTCCTCTTTTGACTTTGAAAATACCAAAATATCATCTATAAATACTATCATGAACACATCCAAGAATGGCTTGAATACCCTATTCATCAGATCCATAAAAACTGCCGGTGCATTTGTTAGCCCAAATGACATAATAAGAAATTCAAAGTGACCATAGCGTGTTCTGAAAGCTATCTTGGGTAATCTTTCTCGTTCACACTCGCATGGTCATAACCCAATCTAAAATAATTTTTTGAAAAGCATTTTCCACCCTGTAACTGATCAAATAAATCATCAATCCTGGTGAAGTCCAAAGGGACACATTAAGTCTTATAAAATCCTTCTCAAATAAGTCTTTTAACTGCTCTTTTAATTCACTCAATTCTTCCGAGGCTACTCTATATGGAGGGATGAAAATAGATAGAGTGCCTGAAAGTAAGTCAATACCAAAATCTACTTCTCATTCTAGAGGTATGCCTGGTATTTCTTTAGGAGACACATCAACAAATTCATTCACCACTAGAACTAATTGAAGAGTTGGCGATTCTGCCTCCATATCCCTTAATCTAACTAAATGACATATATACCCCTTAGATATCATTTTCTTGATTTAAAACAAGAGATAAACTTACCCTTTGGCTCCCCAACGTTGCCTTCCCATTTAAGAACTGCCTCATTTGGAAAGTAGAAGTATGCTCTCTTAGTTTGGCAATCCACTATGGCATAGCAAGAAGCTAACCAATCCATACCCATTATTATAGCAAATTCCACCATTTCTAGCTCAATAAGGTCAAACAATGTGTCATGGTCACAAACAGTTATTACACAGTCATAGTAAATCCTTGTAGCCATAGTAGATTCACCGGTTGGTGTAGACACTTCAAATAGTTTGTTCAATAATTTAGGTGTTCTCTTAAGCTTCCCAGCAACTAGTAGAGTGATGTATGGTAGTATAGAACCTGAGTCAATTAATTCCTCTTTGAACTCCCTCCAGGTAGTCGAAGATGCATCTATATCCTTGGATTGCTTCCAAGCTTCATACCATAATATAGCCACACCCTTCAACTTATATATTGCTAACACAATAGCTTTTGCATCTAAAGTGCGTTGAATCAAGTCAACAAAGTCTTAGGGATTTTCATTTGGATTTGAACCAGTGAAGGATGGAGGGTCCAAATTAAGGAAGTCACATATCCTCATGCTAGCTGCTCTATTCACACCACCTATACCTATAACTGGACCTTCCTATCTTTGACCTTGGCAACAACTATACATACAAGTCAATAGTTCGACTATATTTCTCAGATCTTGCAATAGGTGGTTCTAGGGGAATTTCACTAGTTCCTAGTTCATTAGGAGCTAGAGGGGTTGGAGATGTCTGTGACAGAGACTCATCTTGAGCCTCATTTTGTTGTCTCACCCGACTAGGTATACCTACCACCACTTCTACTTCCTTCCATTTACCTTTATTTTTCCTAGTTTCTAGCATACTTATACAAAGCAATTTAGAGGCTAGACACAATCTACCTATTACACTTGTCTCTATGGCATGATATAAAGAATGAAAAGAAAGTAACAACTCTTAAATGCCACATAGCCTCCTTCTTATAAATATAGTGCATCACACTTCGATAAACAAAACTCTACATAGATATGGCTTTTTAGACTCCCTAGGATGACCCGCTCTAATACCATTTTTCTCACACCCAAAGTCCCGTTAAGGTGGACTAGCACCCATTGTCGATAAGGCTTGAGAGAATCAACCTATATCCATGCGCTTTCTATATATATTATAAGGGATTTCTACATTCAATATGCCTTTAAGAAAGTAAATAGTAATAACAAGCCAAAAGGAAATGCATATGGCTAGGCATTGGGTCCACGTTGTCTAAAGTACGAGACATGAGCATACTTTAATTTACATAGTCTACAAAGCCTCTAGATAAGGAAAAGTATCTGATAAGGGTCAGGATAGGCCTCGCCTCGACTAACTATACAATACAAATATAAGCTCTAGACACATAAATTGGCATAATACAGAAGTGCAAAGAGCATTCATTAGGGAAAAAGCCTTACACTGACATCTAAAGCACGATATAGTACATGAAGAAGTGAAACATTTCCTAAAATGCCTCATAGCCTCTCATTCATAGTTGTGTCATGCTTCACAATAAAGAATAAGACTCTAATCGACGTGGTGTGTTGGATTTTGAGGACTATTAGTAACTTAGTTCTCTGATACAAAGTTTGTCATGACCCAAGCCTAGGGCCTAGACGTGACCAAGTGAATGAGAACCCAAAGGGACCCACAACAATCCTCTTAGCATCAATCACACATCCTTGATCACGAAAACAAAATAATAATAACAAAAGACATAATAAAAGGGGAAGCAGGACTAAGGGAAGTCTTTGATTTTCATAAAAGCATAAAGGTGTCAAGCTCATAGCATAAGTACATCATAATATCCAACAACACCTCTAGCATGGACTGGAGAAGGTGCTAAGATACTTTTCAAGCTCACCGTCATAGTAATAAGAATTCAAAACAAGAAATATCAAATAGTAAGAGTAGCATAGATATAGTGTCCTCGGACTTGAGGACTCACCAAAACTTATCTTCTGATATACCGAACTAGCCATGTGGAGGATAATCAAAAGGTGCTTTGGTCCATACATGGAAATATCATGTAGGCATAGAGTATGCGTTAGTACGTTTGAATGTACTAAGTATGTAGGATGTAATGCAGCAAGACATATCATCTTTGTGCTTTGAAGTCTGGATAGTTTGGACACTTTTGTCAAATGAGACAATATAGAATTTATTTTGTGAGAGATGTTATTACTGGCAAAAATGAAATATGATTGTGAAATGTCTTATCAATCTTGAAAAGTTAAACTCTCAAGTTCAAAATTATTACATTTGAAACAATATTTTAATTTTCTATTTTGATATATGGAATCAGACTATCTTATTGCTATCAATTTGTCTTTGCTTCCTACCAAGTAAATTGCTTTCTTTATCTTAAGGCTATGAGTATATATCTAGTTACTGTTATGGTATCATATATTAATATAGAATTTTTTTGTGTTTGTTGTGCTTTACTTATACATTATTTTTTGTTTGGATTTTTTTAATATAGCACATTAATGTGATTTTCTACCACCTAAGGAAGAAGAAAAAATATGAAAATATGTCAAAAAGAGTGAAAATAGTTGATAATTTTTTTACTAATTGCATTTCGAAGTTATTCAAAAATTTAAGATTGCATGAAATGGGTCTAATTTGACTTCGAAGGCAAGTGACATAATTGAGTATATGTATAGGTATTGGTTGTTTTGCAGTACTGCATGGGCTGGGGTTGATCATATGCTTTTTCCTATTCACTTGGAGAGTAGAAAGTGACATTGAATTTTGGGTGCTTTATCAATTCATGATAGGTGTTTCTATGTTTAGAATTTTCTCCGTAGCTCACAAGGCAAAATAGTTGTATAGGAGGCCACAGAATTGTTTGTTGTGTTGTTACAGTCCTTGTTCTTGGTTAAATCTGGTTTCTACAAGAAAAGAGTTGACATTGTTTTGGAGAATGATCTTCATAAGGGTCATCAGTTACTTGATGCATTTGATGTTATATTTGTTCAGACTCTGCCAAGACAAAAAAATACGTATATATCAATATTTAACTATCTAGGGTGATCACTATTTTATTTTTTTTTCTATAAACTAAATTGCTTGTAGTTTTTGTACAATGATTGTGGTATTTTTGTTATATGCTTTATTGAGTATTTTATTGAGAATGTTAAAATTTCTGTGGATGACTTTAATGTGAATTTGTTGTGATCAAGATATACTATTTTATTGTGGCATTATAGTCGGGAGAAGCAGCTGAATGGTGAATGTAGTGATTCTAAAAATCTTGGATCATGGGCGAAGAAAAATCGTGCAACAAATCAGAAGATTTAGTATCTTTCTTTGGGTTACATTTTATTTTTGAATATGCAGATTTTTGTATAAAAAGGCCACTAATAGTTGTTGATATAAAGTTACACTAACAGTTGCAAAAAGCACACTAACAGCTATCTATATCGATATGAATATTAGAATGTTTTAAAACTATGAAGTGTTAGTACTATATGTTATTATAATGATATGTGTTGTCGTTATATTTGATAATTTTTAGTTTTATATTTTACGTGTGATAATTTGTGTTTTATGTTAGTACAAGGTATATATGTATTATTGCAAAATCAAAGAGAAATAACTGATGTGGTCCCCCCTTGATGATACCATTAGATTATACATACACTTTGTAACGAAGTGATTGTTCCTTGATGATACCATAAGAGTATAGTTATACTGTGAGAGTATCCAATAATAATTGATGACCTTTTGTTGTGGATGTCTTAATTTTTCCTTGATACCTTCAAAGTTTATATATTTTTCTTTCATGACACCATAAGAGTATAGATATACTGTGAGAGTGATTCATTATAATTGATCACATTTTATATTGGATGTGTTAATTTTTCCTTGATGCCTTCAATTTTATATATTTTTACTTCATGATACCATAATAGTATAGATATACTGTGAGGGTATCCATTAATAAATGATGATATTTTGTAGTGAATGTCTTAATTTTTCCTTGATGCCTTCAAGTTTATATCCTTCATGTTACCATAAGAGTAGCTTAGATATACTGTGAGAGTATTCACTAATAATTGATGACATTTTTGTATTGGATGTGTTAATTTTTTCTTGATGCCTTCAAGTTTATATATTTTTCCTTCATGATACCATAAAAGTATAGATATATTGTGAGAGTATACATTAATAAATGATGACATTTTGTATTGAAGTCTTAATTTTTGTCATGACCCAACCCAGGGGCCGTGAATGGTGCCGATAAGACACCGAGACAAACACTTATACTGAATCTCCACTTATGACAGCTAAGGGATTTCACAAAAATTTCAACAGAGTTTCCTCTGCTTTTCTAACCAACCCCACCTGCAAACAGCGAACCCAACAGTACCAGATATTGTCATAAGAACAGATATACATACACACATGCAGGCCGACAAGGTCACCGCTGCGGCAGAGCCGCCCAACAAATATATCATACAAACGAGATCAGACCAACATAAATTCCCATACCCACATGTATCCAGAGATCTCTATGTATAGAAATCGGACCACACGACAGGACAGGGCCCCGTCATACCCTCGAGTATATATATATATATATACATAAATGCAAAATACCAATTGAACATATACAAGCGTATACCAAACTGTCTGCTCCTAATGCTAGGGAGCACTTCAACGATAGATGGAGGTCCTAAGAAGATGATCCTCTAGCCTGTTCGTCTGTACCTGCGGGCAT
>JAOTQJ010008150.1:0-18204 GCA_025642045.1 Solanum sejunctum
TTGGGCTGGATACGTATTATGTTGATAGTTGCTTGGTATTGGCTGCCCAACCTGGGATGGATATTGCTCGTATTCAGTCTCATGCCCAGGTAATGGATGATCGTCGTCATGGGCACCAGGCGGACAGGACAGATGATAGAGTGCTGCTAAAAAGGGCGAGGTCATCCTATTCAGGAGTGAATTTTCAAGGCAGGCAGTTCCAGACATAGCTGAGTGGACCTCCTCCTCCTCGACCGGTACGAAGCACATCTCCACAGACCTCTGGTAGGAGACCAACTACCTCCAGTCAGTCAGGGGTTAGGCCGAGTTCTCGCAATCAGCAGGGTTTTATTATACCCAAGTGTTCTTTGTGTGGGAAACATCGTCCAGGGGAATGCTTCCGTGCTACAGGTACCTGTTTTATTTGTGGTCGCCCGGGGCACCAGGTGCGTAATTGTCCCAACAGAGCTGGTGCAGAAGGATCCTCCCAGACTTTTGGAGCAGGCAAGGCTTCCTCTTCTGCGTCAGTGGCTATGAATCCCGTATGACGATGGACTCCAGCAATGGTAGGTCATGGCAGAGGTCGCGGTGGAGCTTCGAGTTCTAGCAGTCCTGCTAATTGTATTTATGCCTTATTTAGCCGACAGGACCAGGAGGCGTCGCCTAATGTGATTGCAGGTACATTATTTATTTGTTCTCGGGCTATGTATGCATTGATTGATCCTGCCTCTACTTTGTTGTATATTTCTCCGTTGGTTGCTTGCACTATTGACATAGAGTCTGAACCAATAGAGCCTTGTGAGGTTGGAACACCGGTAGGGCTTTTCACTTAAAGGATGTTATTTCTTATTATCCCCCCAATACACCTACTCAAAATCTCCACCAAGAGTCACGAATAGCCTACATAATCACTTACATTAGGACCTTCTCATATTCAAACCTATCACTCTAACCACATTATTGCCTCTTTAAGGTCAACATTACTTGAGAATCTTTAAACCTACCATTGCACATGTACACCCACAACCATACAATCTCTTATTAATAAAGACACTAAGATTCTCTTACCTATCTATCATACCTCTACGACTATAACCTTAAAGGAACCAGTATAACATCATTGTCAAAATCAAGGTCACTCATTCTCTCTCATCAACTATCACTCCTCTACTATCATCAACATTACTATCAAGACTAGAAATTACAATCACTGAAAGAGCTTCGAATGAATGATCATTAGCATAATTCAATCAAGAAATCTTATTTGAGAACATTCATAATGAAATACGATTTTCCTCATCTTTTAAGGCTCATTCTGATTCACAAAACTATGCATAGCGTAAACTTCAAGTCACATCTCATTCAAAATAAGACTCGGTACTCTTAAATTAATGAGGTAAGATCAAAATCACTAAATAAAGTATCACTTTCTCATCATCAAAACTCATTATGAATGAGAATCAACATGTGGTGCTTTCCATGGGCAGGACAGCTATACACCAGAGGGAAATTGAGTATCACCTCAACTGAGATATAAGGAATATATGAGATGGTAAAGAATTGATGTCTCATCTTGATCAACCTATCATTATCAAAAGCTCAAGATCTACTTTGGTTCATTACCTTACCATCTCTCCCTTAGCTCAAAGGTTATCTCTCTAGGTTTGAGAATCAATTCCCTTTACTAACCTATAAGTACACATCACCACATGGTCGTGGAATCACTATCCACAACAATATCTTAAACTCTTTTATTATACTGTAATTGTATATATTATACTATAGTTGCATAAATAAAAGAGCTACTAAGACTTTCATCAAAGATATCATTCTTACCTTCCTCCTGACTCTATGGGAATCTTTTTATACTTGTTGCTCTCATTGGCGTACTTAACCAGTTTCCATAACTCTTACAATCTAACCTCTTCTTTTTACCTGCTAACACTCAACTTTTGTGCTCCCCATAAAATTAATTGTATAGAAATTAAATTATAATGAAAGCTCATCATCATCTATCCATAAGCCCCAGTCTACTTAATTACTAAGGATGACAAAGAATGCTTACATTAGTCTGCTCCACATTGACAACTCAAATATATTATCTAGATTCTTATAACAGTCATAAATTAGAGTTTCACACAACTTTACACTATCCTAGATACACATCTTAAGCCTCTTCTCTCTAATGAGTTATCCTCAATTCACTATTCTCATCTAAGGGGCACCTACGTCATACTCATAGAATCATACTCCTTGCAATTCAACATCTTAATCTCAAATATACCCTATGGCAAGCCTCTTAGAGCAAACCTCTAACCAAGACTATCACTGTCATAATATTATCCTCTGTTTCACACTACTCCTAAAAATTCAAGCTTAGGCTCTAGTACTAGCATGTACATCACACACTTCCCTCATATTATACCAATTTATAACTACAAGGTTAAAATTTTGGGAACATAAGCCCACTAAAATCTCATAGCGAGTACTCAATCAACATATCACCTCCTCACAACTCAAGTACCATTCACCCATTCACTATACCTCCTTATCTGACTAAGCTCATACTTTATGATTTTCACGGGGCTCTTCCTTCAGTATCATGAGCCTAGTTTAGTTCTATCACTACGAAAGTATTCTATTCCCCTGTTAACCATCTATATTTCACGTTTACTAATACAAATACTATAACACATCAACATAAGCTTATATTCCAATCCATCCTAACAATAACCCTTTCTCAATAGCTCATCTTAAAAGTTGGGTAGTGCTCGTTATTCTTTCATCAATAATTAAGGTAACAATTCATCACCCTTTTACTTACCTAATAGATACATTGCTCTAGTTACAAGCATCAATCAACCATCAGTCTCACTATTTGGTCTCTTTTTTTTCATGTTCTCCCTCATGACTCGAGGATGACTCAATTTTTCTTATCGTTTACAAGACCTCAAATCATAATCCTTCAGGTAGTGACATCAAACTTTAATGACATATTTTTTTCTCTCATGGATAACATCGAAAGAAAGTTTTGGATAACAAAGTTTGGGGTGCATCTTGATCTCACTCAAATGCATAATTCATATGAAAAATTACTGAAATACCTAAAATGCCAAAAAAATGTGTCTCAAAAATGTCCATAGTTGTAATTTCCATATATCTCAAAATTCGTGCATGGTATAAAAAATCTGACATCATATTCGTGATCAAGGTACAAAATTGAGTGGAGCATAAGTATAATTCTGATTTTAGATGAACCATAGCAAAAAATAATTTTTCAAAAAATTCAATTTTCAATGGCGATCCATGCCCTGGCCGAGATGCTCCAGGGGCGCGGATCAGTGTTATTTTTTTCCTGCAATTATGTTTTGGCCCAAGAGCCTTGGGGTCATAGCCCCATGTCCAAAATATCTATACTTAGCCATTTTTCAACTCTATATAACTCAAGACCCTCTCAAAACCCTCTCTAACACTTAGCCAAATATTTCATCCAAATTTAAGTGTCCCAAGCTTAATTTTGGATCTTAAGAACTCTATTCAAGCTTCAAAGCTCCTTCAAGACTATATCAAGAAAATCCAAGTTTGAGGTATATGGGTTCAACCATCGAGTCCTTTCACCCATGGTGCCCAACCTTCCTTTTTATGAAAATGGCATGTTTTCAAGTTGGATTATCTATGCGTATCTCTTGTTATAAATTTTGATTATAAACTACGTTGGGGTTTCATGAAATATTAATTGACTATGCATGTTTTGAGCTATGAAACTATGATCTATTATAAGATTTGATGAGGGATTTCAAGGTATCTTATATGAGAGTTTTACTATGTGTTGGTGGGTTGATTTACATTGAGATTTCTCATATTATTTTACTCTTGAATTACATGATTTTGAACTAGCATTATACACCAACTAAGTGTTTGATAAAATGACTTAACAAGGATTCTTGAGTTGTTGATGATCTATTACATTGGTTTACATGTCTAGTAAATTTATTATGATTAAGGGAATATATATATGTGTTGAATTCATGAAAAGTATCTATAATATTGCGAGTTGACTACACCTTGTTCGGGTGTGACATGCTCATACTACTATGTTAAAGTTTAGATACCTTGAGCACTTGTCGGGGGTGACATACCCGTACTGCCATGTTGAGGGTTAGAAATCTTGACCACCTTTTCGGGGGGTAACATGCCCACACTACCATGTTGAGTGGTAGATACTTTGACCATCTCACCGAGGGGGTGACATGCCACGATTTTCAAGTAATAGTTGCTTGGTCTATGATTGTGGTATCTACCCACATATGCAATCTATATTTGCAAGTTATATGATTTACAAGCATGTTTTACCTCAAGAATTGATCATGCATGCCATATTTATACTTATCCATTGCTTATGATTATCCATTTTGAATATGTTGGCTTTGTATTATTGCATTGCATCCTACATACTTAGTACATTTAAATGTACTATGTATACTCTATGCCTACATGATGTTACCACAACAACTGGAGCACCTCTCAATCTTCCTCCACGCAGCTAGTTCGGTGCTTTGGAGATACGCTTTGGTGAATCCTCAAGTTCGAGGACTCTATCTATATTACTTTTGCCTTTTTGTTATTTCCTTATGTTTAACACTTAATACTATGAGGGTAAGCCCAAAAAATGTATTGGACCTCTCTCCAATCTATATTTAGAGGTGTTTTTCGAATAATTAATGTGCTTATGCTTTGAGCTTTGACTCTTTTATGCTATATAAATATCAAGACTTCCCTTAGCCCCGATTCCCTTACTTATATCTCTTGTTGTTTTTTGTTTTGCTTCCACGACCAAGGATATGTGTATGATATGCTAAGAGGCTTGTTTGGGATCCCTTCAGATTCCCATTCGTCGTGTCACGTCTAGGCCCTAGGCTTGGATTATAGCAAACTTGGTATCAAAGCACTAGATCATTAATGGTCCTTGGAATCTAACATACTGCATCGATTAGAGTCTTATTCATGGTTGTGAAATATACCATAACTATGAGTGAGAGGCTATGAGGCATTTAAGGACATATTCCCCTTCTTCATGATCTATGTAGTTCTATAGAAATTAAAATAAAGGTTTCCCTCTAATGAATGTTCTTTGATATTCTAGATTATGCCTATTCCAAGAGGAAGACTACGGAGAGCCCGTTCACCCAAGGAGCAATTGGCCCCTCCCATTCCTCAAGCTCCTCAAGATGAGGGAGTGGCCAGTGATGAGTTATGAGATGCTATCACTATGTTGTCTCATTCTATGACCAACCAAATCAACTAAGGGGCCCAAGATACTCATGCTCCTACTCTAGCCTGAAGGGTGAGAGATTTTACTAGGATGAATCTACTTTAGTTCTATGGGTCCAAAATGGATCAGGATACCCAAGAATTCATTGATGAGGTGTATAAAGTGTTGTCTATTATGGGGGTTAATTCACAAGAAAAAGCATAGTTGGCAGCCTATCAACTCAAAAGGGTGGCTTAAATGTAGTTCACTCATTGGAAGATGGAAAGGGAAAATGATAATGTTATCCTTTGGGAAGAGTTCAAAGCGGTAGTTCTCAACCAATTCTTTCTTATTGAGCTAAGGGAGGTGAAGATGATAGAATTTATGAATCTAAAGAAAGGTTCTATGAGTGTGAGGGAGTATACCCTCAAATTCAACTAACTCTCCAAGTATGCCCTATAATTAGTTGTTGAGCCAAGGTCAAGCATGAATAAATTTATGTCGAGTATGTCCGACTTGGTTGATAAAGAGTGTCGTACCGCCATGCTAATAGGTGATATGGATTTTTCTCGCCTCATGACATATGCTGAACAACTTAAGGCCACAAGTTCAAAGACCAAGGGTCTTCTAATGCTCCTAATAGAAGGTTTTCTAATGATAACCCAAGGGTCTAAGGTGGTGGTGTAGTGCTTAACCCTATGTGGCAAAGATGTAGTAGAAGCCATAATAGCCCATGTTTGAAGAACACTAATACTTTCTATGGTTGTAGTGAAGTGGGTCATAAGGTGATTGATTGTCCTTATAATCAAAACAAGGGTAGATATGGTCATCCATAAGGACAAGGTGAAAATGCGGGTTAAAATGGGAGAGGAGGCCAACAAGGGGGTGCTCCAAGGTAAAATAGATTCTATGCTCTTCAAGGGAGACTAGGGGTAGATGAGGTGCCCGATGTCGTCACCAGTATGTTAAAGGTTTTAGATTTTGATGTGTATGCATTGATAGATCCGGGTGTCACTCTTTCTTTTATTACTCCTTTTGTTGCCATAAGCTTCATGTTAGTCCCGAATTGTTATGTGAGCCTTATGAAGTGTCTACCTTCATTGGTGAGTCCATTGTTGGTAAAATTGTCTATAAAAATTATGTTGTGTACATTTTTGCATAAAATGTTGCCTTGTAATTTGGTTGAATTGGATATGGTAGACTTTAATGTCAGTTTTGGGATGGATTAATTGTATGCACATTATGCTTCTATTGATTGTAGAACCAGTGGAGTGAAATTCCATTTCCATAATGAGCCTGTCCTTGAGTGGGAAAGTCATGATGTGGTGGTCAAGGGTAGATTGATTTCTTATCTTAAAGCCAAAAATTTGATTTCTAAGGGTTGTCTCTATCATCTTGTGAGAGTTAGGGATGTTGAGTCTAAAGCCCTTCCTATAGAGTCAGTTTCGGTGGTTAATGAGTTTCTTGATGTCTTTCCTAATGAGCTTCTCGATGTTCCTCCCAAAAGGAAAATAGATTTTGGTATAGACCTCCTTCCTGATACTCAACCCATTTCTATTTCCCCTTATAGTATGACCGTGGTGGGGTTGAGGGAGTTAAAAGAACACTTGAGGGATTTGTTGAAAAATAGTTTTATAAGGCCTAATAAGTCACCTTGGGGCGCACCAGTGTTGTTTGTGAAGAAAAACGATAGATCTCTTAGAATGTGCTTTGATTACCGATAACTTAATATAGTCACCATAAAGAACAAGTGACCTCTACCAAGGATTGATGACCTTTTTGATCAACTTCAAGGGGCTAGTCACTTTTCTAAGATTGATCTTTGGTTCGGGTATCACCAAGTGAAAGTGAGGGAGTGTGACATTTCCAAGATGTCTTTTCAGACTAGGTATGGGCACTTTGAGTTTGTGGTTATGTCCTTTCTGTTAACTAATGTGCCGACTATATTTATGGATATTATGAATAGGCTCTTCAAACCCTATCTTGACTTATTTATGGTGATTTTTATTGATGATATCTTGATCTATTCCCATAGTGAGGAGGAGCATGTGGATCACTTGAGGGTGATATTGCAAATCTTGAGGGAGGAGAGGTTGTACGCAAAATATGAGAAATGTGAGTTTTGGTTGAAAGAGGTTGCTTTTCTAGGGAATGTGGTGTCGGATGATAGCATTAAGGTAGATCCTAAGAAGAAGGAGATGATTAGAAATTGGCCTAGACTTTTAACTCCATCGGACATTAGAAGTTTCTTAAGTTTGGTGGGTTATTACCAGAGGTTTGTGAATAGGTTCTCCTCTATTGCTTCTCCTATGACAAAATTGATACAAAAGAAGATAAAATTTGTGTGGACTGATGAGTCTAAAAAATGTTTCCAAACTTTGAAGGGTAAGCCTGTCTCCGCACTTATCTTGTCTCTACCAAAAGGGTTGAAAGGGTTTGTTGTATATTGTGATGCCTTAAGAATTGGTTTGGGGTGTGTTTTGAAGCAAAGTGGTAAGGGGATAACATATGCCTCTAGACAACTTAAGGTATATGAGAAGCATTATCCCACCCATGATCTTAAATTGGCGATCGTGGTATTTGCTTTGAAAATTTAGCATCACTACTTGTATGAGTTTCATGTTTATGTGTTTACCAACTATAAGAGTCTCCAATATGTGTTCACCCAAAAAGATCTTAACTTAAGACAAATAAGGTGGCTAGAGCTCTATAAAGATTATGATATAAGTGTGCATTATCACCCCGACAAAGCTAATGTTGTGACCGATGCTCTAAGTTGGGTGTCTATGGGTAGTCTAGCTCAAGTTGATGATGGTGGCAAAGAGGTGGTTAGAGAGGTTTCCCAATTAGCTAGATTGAGGGTTAGGTTAGATGAACTTGATAATGGTTGTGTAGCGGTTATTGATGGTTCTAAGTCTACCTTGATTAAGGAGGTAAAGGCAAAACAAGATTTTAACCCCGCCTTGCTAGATTTGAAGGCCTTGATGAGAGAGGATAAAGTGGAGGTTTTCTTCCAAGGGGAAGATGGTGCCTTAGGTACCAAGGTAGATTGTATGTGCCTAGTGTTCATGACTTGAGAAAGAAGATTTTATATGAGACTCATAATTCTTCGTATTCTATCTACCCCGATTCTACAAAAATGTATAGAGATTTGAGGGAACTATATTACGTGATATTAAAAATTCAACTTCATATTCGAGACTAGGGGAAATATTGGGTGGGAAATACGTATAACACGGATTCTAGAGGAACCATAGCAAAAACTAATTTTTCAAAAAATTCGATTTCTAGTGGCAATCCGTGCCATGGCCGGGACGCGCCAGGTGCGCAGATCAGTGTTATTTGTCATTGCAATTCTGTTTTGGCCCAGGGGCCTAGGGTTCATAGCCTTATGCCCACTTATTTGTTAAAACACCTATACTTAGCTATTTTTCAACTCTATATCACTCAAGACCCTCTCAAAATCCTCTCTAACACTTAACGAAATAATTTATCCAAATTTAAGTGCCCCAAGCTTCATTTTGGATATTAAGAACTCTATTCAAGCTTCAAGTCTCCTTCAAGACTACATAAAAAAAACTCAAGTTTAAGGTATGTGTATTTCAAGCATCGGGTCCTTGCACCCATGGTGCCCAACCTTCCTTTTTATGAAAATTGCATGTTTTCAAATGGATTATCAATGGGTATCTCTTATTATGAATTTTGATTATAAACTATTTTGGGATTTATGAAATATTGATTGACTATGCATGTTTTGAGCTATGAAACTATGATCTATTATGAAATTTTATGAGGGATTTCAAGTATATTATATAAGGGTTTTAATATGTGTTGTTGGGTTGATTTACATTGAGATTTTCCATATTATTTTACTCCTAAATTACATGATTTTGAACTAGCATTATACACCCGCCAAGTATTTAATAAAATGTCTTGACAAGAATTCTTGAGTTGTTGAAGATCCATTAAATGGTTTACAAGTATAGTGACTTTATGATGATTAAGGGAATGTATATATGTGTTAAAATGAAAAGTATCGATAGTATTGCGAGTTGACCACACCTTGTCAGGGGATGACATGCCCGTACTACCACGTTACGGGGTAGATACCTTGACCACCTTATCGAGGGGTGACATACCTGTATTACCATGTGGAGGGGTAGATATCTTGACTACCTCATCGAGGGGGTGATATGCCATAAATTCCAAGTAATAGTTGCTTGGTCTATGATTATGGTCTCTTCTCATACAGAAAATATATATTTGCAAGTTATATGATTTAAAAGCATGTTTTACCTCAAGCATTGATCATGCATGTCATATTGATATTATACTTATCCATTGCTTTTGATTATACATTTTAAATATGTTGGCTATGTCTTGTTGCATTGCATACTACATACTTAGTACATTCAAATGTACTAACGTATACTCTATGCTTATATAATATTACCGTGTAGGAATCAAAGCACCTCTTGATCATCCTCTATGCGGCTTGTTCGGTGCTTTGGAGATACGCTTTGGTGAGTCCTCAAGTCTGAGGACTCTATCTATGTTACTCTTGCCTTTTTATTATTTCTTTATGTTGAGTACTTTATACTATGAGGGTGAGCCCGAAAAGTGTCATGGTCCCCACTCCAATCTATGTTTAGAGGTATTATTGGAACAATTGATGTACTTATGCTTTGAGCTTTACTCTTTTATGCTACATAAATATCAAGACTTCCCTTAGTCCCGATTCCCTTATTTATATCTCTTGTTGTTGTTTATTTTATTTCCATGATCAATGATGTGTGTATGATATGCTAAGAGGATTATTTGGGGTCTCTTTGAGTTTCTATTCGTCGTGTCACATCTTATCCCTAAGCTTGGGTTGTGACAATTATATTCTTTTGAATCAATCAACTCAACATACTAGTTAGCTTCTCTCAAACTTGATGCAGTCTCTTTACCATTCTGATCACTTTATTGAAGAGGAACTCATTTGCATGGGAGTAAACATTACTGTCTCTATCACCTCATAGATGAGGCCTAGTAAAACAGTTTAGAGAAACACATGAATCATCATAGGTTTCTTAGGGAATAGTTCTATTGCACGATTCAAAATCTGAAAAAAGAAAAACTTTTTCTAAATGTCAATAGTCCATTATTTATAGAAGGTGGGCCCTCAGACCCATAAATAATATCCTATAGACACAGATTCATAGACACCCTAGGACACTTGAACTCTATCCTTTGATGCCAAGTTTGTGATGCCTAAGAGGGTACTTTAGACGCGGTGAGCATTCAGAGACTATTGCTAGCCCCCAAGCTAACTACTTGGCCTCATCACATTCATCCAATCATAGTTTAACATATCAGTGAAAGACTAAACATGATAAAAGGTGTACAATCCCAATATATAAAGGCCATAAGCCAAAATTTTAACTCCAATTCTATGACACAAAAATAGTTTTAAAGGAAATCAGTCAAGAGATAAAGATTTCAACATCAACTCATCATTGTCTAGTCTATGAAGTCTCTAACTCTACTATCTAGATGGTGTCAATGATAGGTTCATGGATATCTTAAATCAAATAAAAAAAATCTTAAACTCTAATAGCTAGATGATAGTAATATGGAAATCCTCTGAAAATAAGGAGGTGAACTGAATGTGAATAGATCCTCAATGAAGTTGATGACCTCTAATACATGCCTCTGCATGATAAAATAATGTAATTCAAATGAATATCAGTACGTGAAATGTGCAAGTATGTAAAATGACTAAATGAAACAAATTTAGGTAGAACAATAATCAATGCAAAAAATACTCAAATCAAGAAACTCAATTCAACAATCAGTTCAACTTAAGAGGCTCAACTCAGTAAAACATGCAAACTTAATAATGATGTGATGCTTTGAAAATAAACTTAATAATATGCAAATCATACAAAAAATTGGATTAGTAAGTAGGATTTTCTCTTAATTGATAACCATTATCATATGAGTGAGTAATGACACAACAAAGCAATGTCAGTGACATATCCATTTAATACCTTGCTAGGGTAGAGGACATCCCATCAATGGATCCAATAAAAATATCTATAGGGACTTCATAGGTATATCTCCTTTCTCATCCTATTTTGGCATCATAGTTTATAGAATTTGAGTTATTTATACTATTTTATAAATCGGTGCTCGATACTACTCCCAAGACCTATGTTCATATCTATCAAGTGAATAGATTACCCACAAACATCTCATCAAGTCTTATTAGAATTTAATTTAAATGTAAAACTCATCTCAAGACATCATCATCATCATTTTTCTCAATAAATATATTTGAAAATTTATTTACATCATCATCAAAATATTTTGTCAAAACGTCATGTGCTTTCATTTAAAACATGCTTCAAAAGTCATCCACATCTCGTCAAATTCTTTCTCAAAATATTATTTATGCTCAAAAATTTATGTTCATGTAGACTCAGTAAAATATGTTCCAAAATCATCTTTGTTTAGCATGCTCAAAATGACCATCAACCTCAATTCAAAAGAAAAATACATAAAAGTTAAATATAATCATCAATTAGGGTTCATGTTAATGAAGACATGTACATGCATCTAATCAAATACTCAGCTTATAAACATCATCAATATGTTCTTGTGTACAAGAAACTCAATAAGATAGTAGAAAACTCAAGAATTTAATTCAAGAAATTTGAAAACTCAAACTCAATTGAACTCAAATCAATGGAGATGAAGAGAAACGTGAATGTACTTAATCCAATGTTGTATTAGCCTTACATACTTGGGGTAAGGGTAGACAATCGAATTTGCAAGACTTTGAATACCAGGTCTCTTCTCCTCTCTTTCGCCCTAGGTCTCTGCTAGTTAGTTATGTAGAAAACTTACGAATGGGTTTAATATCCATTTTTAGGCCAAAATCATCTCACATAGTTGTGGGTTAAGTTCTGTAGGGATGGAGAAAAGTCTGAAATATCCTTCAAAAAAATTAAAAATTGTGTACTATTGTGAGCCAAGTCTTCATCGCAACTTGCTCCCTTAGTTCACAATTTTTATCAAAAAATTTTTGATCGACTTCTAACCCCATAGAAAATATTGAAATCACCACTAAGTGAAAGTCCATGATAAGTCTACGACAAAGGCTTCTTACACACTTTGAACATCTGTGACACAGACTTGTTACACACTTTGAATGTCTGCAATACGGACTCATCACACACTCTTCTGGAATTGTGTTTTTTGCTTTAAAAAAAATTATCTTTTGATACGATTTCTCTAAAATTCAACCAGAATAATTTTTTCACATAATATTTTGTGCTGATCTCTATTTTGGCCTCAGATTTATCGAAAATATTTGGGAAGATGCATTATGCAAGCTTTCTCTCATCTAGGGGTATTTTTGATAATTTTACAAGGTGTAACAATACACATTCCTAGGACTATTTCCATGCCCTAATAATCTTTTCCTTCATTCATTCCAAATTTTTCTCTCAAGGAAGAAGACTCAAATCCTCCATTGAAGAACAAGCTTCAATTTCTTCCAAGCTTTTCATCAAATCCAAGATTCTATTCAACTTTTTTCCCTAGTTTACTTTAAGGTATGTGGGTTTCTTCATCCATAGGCCCTTCCACCCGTGGAGTCCAAAATCTTTTTCAACTAAATCTTTAAATTTTAAGATTTATTTTATGATAGATGCTTCCTATTGCTAATTATATTCATAATTCATGTTAGAAATTATTATTTATAGATTTTAAATGCATTAATGAGTTAGTATTTATGAACTCTTTCCGTTACTACATTGGATTGATGATTTCTCAAATGAGTCTTGTTAGATCTTTACCCAAATGTTATATTTTGGTCTAAATCATGAGTATTATGTTCAAATGAGTATATATTACTTTCTAATTGCATGAGTTGATGAATTTTGAAAACGCCCTATCTTAAAATATTATGGGTTTTTGAATCTTATTATGGGCTATTTAAATTATAGTTTCAAATGGTATATTCTCATGATAAATATGCAAGTTTATGAATAGTATGAATGATTAAGAATTACCAAGTACGATATGAATCCATGAAAATGCTATGAAAATTATGCAAGATTATTGAGCCCTTTTATGATGATATGGTTTTATGAGCTATTCCTATTACGATGTTATAATTTATAAGCTTATGTATGTTATGATTATACTTATGCTTCATATATTTCACGGAATATTGACTTAGAAATGAGAGGACCTTGATTGATTTCCATTTTCCTTTAACTACATTGTCACCATAGGTTTATTATTTTCTAATGAATTTCATATAGCTCATATTACATGATTTACTGAAATGGGTGGGTTGTCGTAAGGTGAATGTAAAATAATAACTAAAATGGATAAGTTCCCGTGAGTCCCTCATCATATATTTACCAAAATGGTTAAGTTCATATAAGACATTTGCAAAGCATACTCTGAAATGAGAAAGTTCCCGTAAGGGTAGGCTAGCCTACATTGGCAAGTAGACTACTTTTTTTTCAGTGTGGAGGTGATAATTGGATTTCGTGTAGTAGATCACATGGTATTAATTGTCAGTTAAAGTCTCTCTCCACATATGTACGTTTGCCTCCATGCACGTTTGGATTAAGACATTGAACATTCATGTCATATTGAGCTTATTGCCTTTGTATATGATTATGCTTCTTGTCTATTATGGCTACTGATTTGTTCTTGCATTACATCCCACATACTTAGTATATTCAGAGTACTAACACATACTTTTTATTACATGATCTAATCATGTAAGGATCGGAGCTCCTATCCATCCACCTCTTCGTGGCTAGTACGTTTTGTGAAGACTATTCTATTGGTGGGTCCTCCATTTCGAGGGCAATATCCATTTCCTATCAATTGTACTTATGTTAAGACATTGTTATTTTGTTACTTTGCTTTTGAGGGTAAACACAGAACATGTCTTTGTCGATGTTTCACTCATAACTAGAGTTATTTGGGGATAATATGTTATATATGACTCATGAGACACTTATGCATATATGAAGACTTTCCCTTAATCATTATCTCATGTTTTGTTGTTGCTTGTCGTGTATTGACAAGATAGTGAAATTCTTAAGTTCCTACTTCCCATAAAGTGCGTCCCATATTCTCTTTTCTTTAGATTTACTTGATGTTATTGAATGATGGAAAATTCCTTATCCTTTGTCCCTATAGGTGCATCCTAAGTCCGTAATCCCCCTAGTACTACTTTTTGATGGTTGAACTATGCTTCTTAAAACCAATGATGTTCTTACATATGCTGTGAGGCTTGTTTATGGTACCTTAGGCACCATATCATAGCTAAGCCCTAGGCTTGAGTCTTGACAAGCTTGGTATTAGAGCATTAAATTTATAAATGGCCATTGGAAATCCAACATACTACATTAAATAGAGTCTTGTTCATTGTTATAAAGCATGCTACAACTATGAATAGGAGGCTATGAGGTGTTTAGGAAGTGATTCACTTCTTTGCGATCTATGTCATGCCTTACAACTTATCTTAAGACTTCCTGTATCTAACAATTGCTCTTTGCGCTTCTAGATAATGCCACCAAGGGACCCTATTCCCAATGAGGACCAAGCCTCTTGGATCCTATATGCTCCCAAAAAGAAGGGGTTACTTATATTGAATATTGAAATATCATCACATTGTAAGCACAAGTCGCGACCAACCAAGTTAACCAAGAGCCCAAGCTCCTTATGCTCCTACTTTGGCCTCAAGGGTGAGGGACTTCACTAGAATGAATCCTTTGGATTTTCATGAATTTAAAGAAGAGGAAGATCCTCAAGAATTTATTGACGAGGTATATGAAGTCTTATCCATGGGGGTAAGGTTGGAGGAGAAAGCGAAACTGGCAATCTATCAACTCAAAGGCCTTGCACAAATATGGTTCACCCAATAGAAGATGGAAAGAGTGGATGGTGAACCTATTCCATGGGAGGAATTCAAAGTTTTCTCCCTTGACTGCTTCTTCCTTATAGATCTAATGGAGGCAAAGATGATGGAATCTATGAACCTTAAACAAGGCTCCATGAGCGTGAGGGAGTATTTCCTTAAATTTAACAAGTTGTCAAGGTATGGTCCTCACCTAGTTGTTGATCTTTGAGCAAGAATGAATAAATTTGTGTCAGAAGTGTCGACTTGGTCAATAAAGAGTGTAATATATCCATGCTCATAGGGGGGATAAACATATCTTGGCTCATGACATATGTGGAGCACCTTGAGGGAGAGAAGATAAGAAAGAGAAAGAGTGAGGAGTCCAAGAAGGCTTGTTATGAAGGTGGGTTCCAAGGTTCTAGGTGTAGTGGAGGTGGTGTCTTCAAACAAGGCCACAATTTTAGACAAGGGTCATCAAATGCTTAAAGTCAAAGGTTCATTAGTGATAAGGTGACAAACCCTCAAGGTGGTATTAATGGACTAGCACCTCCAAAGTATGGAAGGTACGAAAAGAATTATAATGGTAAGTGATTTCAAGATGTGGTTACTTGCTTCAGGTATGGCAAGATGGGCCACAAGATTATGAATTGTCCAAATGTTCAAAATAAGGGTAGAGATGGTCATCCTCAAGGACATGGTGTTCATGGAGGTTAAGGGGCATAAGAAGGTCAACAAGGAGATTCTCCATATCACAGCCGATTCTATGCTCTTCAAGGAAGACAAGGGATGGATGAGATGTCTAATGTCATCACCAGTATGTTAAAAGTTTTTTATTATGATGTGTATATCTTTTTGGGTCTGAATGACACTTTCATCTCTTATTACCCCATTCATTTATAGTGGTTTTATATATATGCCGAAAAGTTGTGTGAACCATTTGTTATGTCTACTCCTATTTGTGAGCCAATTATTTGCTAGAAGAGTCTATAGGGATTGTCCCGTGTCCATATTGTATAAAGTCTTGCCTTGTGATTTTGTTGAACTTGACATAGTAGATTTTGACATTATTCTTGGGATGAATTGGTCACATGCATATCATGCCTTTATCAATTGTAGAACTCATAAGGTTAGGTTTTAATTTTCTAATGAACTCATTCTTGCGTTGGAAGGTCATCATTTGGTTGCTAAAGTGTAAGTTCATATCTTTGTCTTAGGTCTAGGGAATTAATTGCTAAGAGTTACATTTATCATCTTGTGAGAGTTAGGGATGTTGAGTCCAAAGTTCCTTCTATCGAGTCAGTTTTGGTGGTCAATGAGTTTCTTAATGTCTTTCCCGATGAACTCCCTGGTTTCCCTCTCGAATGAGATAGATTTTGGTATACACCTCATCCTCGATACTCAACCTATTTTCATCTCTCCTTACCATATGGCCCCATTAGAGTTGAAAGAATTAATGGATCAATTAAAGAACTTATTGAAAAAGGGTATTATTAGGAACAAAAAATCACATTGGGTGCACCGATGTTATTTATGAGGAAGAAGGATAACTCACTTAGAATATGCATTAATTACTAGTAACTCATCAAGGTCACTATTAAGAACAAGTACCCCCTACCGAAGATAGATAATTTATTTGATCAATTGCAAGGGGTTAGTCATTTTTCTAAGATTGATCTTTGGTTCGGATACCATCAAATGAGGATAAGGGAATGTGATATTCCTAAGACGGCCTTTCGGACAAGGTATGAGCATTTTGAATTTGTGGTGATGCTTTTAGCCTAAACAATGCTCCAACAATATTTATGGATCTCATGAATAGAGAATTTAAACCCAACCTTGATATATTTTTTATAATGTTCATTGATGACATCTTGATATATTCCAAAGTGAGGAAGAGCATGTGAGACATTTGAGGTTAGTGTTATAAACCTTGAGAGAAGAAAAGGTTTTTTCCAAGTTTTGATAAATGTGAATTTTTGTTGAAGAGGTTGCCTTCCTTGGGCATGTTGTGTTGGGGTGAAGGAACCAAAGTGGATCCTAAAAAAATAGAAGTGGTGAGAAATTAGTCTAGGCCCTTGACTCTAATGGATATTGGGAGTTTCTAGGACTTAGCCAGCTACTATGGAAGATTTGTTAAGGAATTTTCTTCAATTGCATCTCTTTTAACAAAGTTGACACAAAAGAAGGCAAAATTCATTTGGACTGACGAATGCGAAAAGCGTTCCCAAGCTTTAAAGAGCAAGCTTATGTTCGCTCTTATTTTGACTTTACGAAAGGGGTTAGAA
Source organism: Solanum sejunctum (assembly GCA_025642045.1). Classification (NCBI taxonomy): domain Eukaryota; kingdom Viridiplantae; phylum Streptophyta; class Magnoliopsida; order Solanales; family Solanaceae; genus Solanum; species Solanum sejunctum. The sequence continues at coordinate 17,435 of JAOTQJ010008150.1, forward strand.
GGGTTTGTTATGTATTGAGATGCTTCAAGAATTGTTTTTGGGTATGTGTTGAGGCAAGATGGCAAGGTCATTGCCTATGCTTCTAGGCAACTAAAAGTGCATGAGCATAATTATCCTACACATGACCTTGAACTAGCGGTCATAATATTTTCTTTGAAAATATGACGTCATTATTTGTATGAGGTTTATGTAAACGTCTTCACTGATCACAAAAGTCTTCAATATGTGTTCATCTAAAGAGATCTCATTTTGAGGCAAAGGAGGTGGTTAGAACTACTTAAAGACTATGATGTAAGTGTGCATTATCATCCGGACAAAGCCAACTTTATAGCCAACATCCAAAGTAAGGTATCCATGAAAAGTGTAGGCCCACTTTGACGACGGAAACAAGGAATTAGCCAAGGAAGTTATCAATTGGTTAAGTTAGTAGTTAGGTTGGATGACACTGTAGATGGGGGTATGGTGGTGTTACACCCCATTTTAACTCGAGGTCAAATGATGTACAACATATTGGTGATTTCTACATTATTTAACTTATGAAGTAACTACCTAATTATTTTTAAGGTAAATTAAGATACCTATTTTTCGTTAAAGTGATGCTAAATTAACTGCAAATTAATGGTCTACTTAACTTATATGATTCTAGGCAAGGGTTCTAATTATCCTAAAGGGAAGGTATTAAACATCCTCTAAGATCTTTTAAAAATAGGTAACCAGCCAATACAAATATATATATATATATATATATATATATATATATATGAAAAGGT
>JAOTQJ010008160.1:0-18202 GCA_025642045.1 Solanum sejunctum
AAGACTGACCAACCTAAACCCAAGAGGAGACAATTTAAGAAACATAGACCTTCCCATAAGGAAGATGTTTGCTGGAACTGTGGTAAAACGGGTTATAGAGCCAGTCAGTGTAAGTCTTCTAAGAAGAGAAAAAATATTAATCTCCTAGGTCTAGACGATGATACAAAAGAGAAAATCTTTTCTATCCTCGAAGATAATGATTCTTATTCTGACTATTCATCTTCACAAGAATATAGTGACGAAGAAAATATTAACGTCGCTTATGAGTCTGAAGAAAGCCAGTCAGAATCAGAAGACTCTTGTACAGAGAATTGCGAAGGAGTTTTTTTTTATTGCACTACAAAAACCATTAGCGTCATCTCTGAGCATTCAAAAGGAGTTCTTTTGGATATCATTGACCACATTAAGGATGATGAGTCTAGATCTAAGTATCTGGCTGAACTTAGGAAAATTATTCTTAGTATCGACAAGCCCTCTCAGTCTAAGGTTGTAGAGTCTTTTAATATGAAACAAATTTTTTCTAAGTTTGATAAACCTATTGAACCCTCTATCTCGGACTTGCGAAAAGAGATGAATTCTCTCAAGTAGGAAGTCAAGGAGATGAAGTCTCAACTTGACAAAGTTGAAGTTGAGATACTTACCTCGCAAGTTCTTAGAGATGTTTCTATTACTAAAGGCAAAGGAAAGTTTGTAGATCCTCCGAATACAGAAGATATTCCTAGTTTCCCAGGCGAGCAATCCAGTCCTGCTATCCTAGAGGAACCTAGCCCCTCTGTATTCTCCATCAAGACTCTTAGTCAGCATATCCCCATTAAATTGGTGATTGCTAAAGACTTTGTGTTAAATAAAATTGCTTGATATGACACTGCCGAAATTACTCCTTAGCCTTTTGTTCCTACTATCAATCTCCAGTCATTCAGTATCCAAAACATTTGGATCATTAATATCAACAGAGAAATTAGTATAGAAGTTAAAGTAAATAGGGCCATTGGCAAGGTTACTTTCTAAAGCTCCTAATAAAGAATCATCGAAGTTCAAAACATGTGCATCACGGAGTAAAGCACAAACAGGAATATTAAGTCCTTTTCTAAACAAAGGCTTAACCACAAATTGAACAAGACCAATATGCAAGTAATTAAAATTATATTTATATTTAGTTATATCTTGCGCATTTATTAACTTTATAACTTCTAAAGAGTTATTAATAGCAACAGTAGATTCACGAATTTTAATATTGTGATTATGAACAAAACTAAAATGACCTATTTGATAGATCTTATGAAAAGGTTCTTTAGGGATACTCCAGTTATCCAAATTAGATTCAGTGATGGCAATCCGAGTTGCACGAGAAGATAAATTAACAAAATTTAAAACAGTTTGATTATTCATCAAAAGAAATTACTGTCTAGAGCTGAGTGAATATAAAGATCTAAGACCAGGGGTAAAGGGTATGAAACTAGACTAAGATACAGATTAGGCATAATTCTTCTTATTATAGGATTTTAGCTTTCTATGTGTCCTCTTGGCTTTACCTCTTTTTCTCTTAGAATTATCTTGGCGACGGGAACACCTAAAGGTCACTAATAATGCCTCACCATGACTAACTGGACCATAGGGATAGGCTTGCCAATGTATAAATCGGAAATTAATCGGTTACCTCACACTTAAGAGAAAATAAGTACCTCATACAGCAAAAAAAGTAAACAATACTAAATAATAAGAATTAAACATGATAAATAACTTAGAAAATTTCAAAAATTTAACCTATAATCGTATCTCTTGAAACCCTCAAGCTTCGGACAGTATGTGTGTTTAGTTGCTCATGCTAAATACGCGTACAACCATCGTGGCTTGATAGAATGGCTCTGATACCAAGGGAAACAGGATCTAAATTGAACTGGTGCTTTCACCACTAACCCAGCTCGATTTGTATAGTGTCTTTATAATATAGTTAATATTAACATCATAATAAAAACTATTAGAGTAAAAGCTTACTTAAAACATTATCTTTAATCAAGATAAAGGAGATTACAACTGTGGACTGAATGACCGAAGATTGATAGTAGGAACAGAAGGCTAAGGAGTAATTTCGGCAGAGTTTTGCTAAAAGTTTTCGATGCCTTCCTAGGAGACTCTAAGTGTCTATATTTAGACATAAAAGAGAAGAGTAAGGTCTCAAATCCTTTCGAGCAAGTGGACAAAACATGTGGATAAGATTCCTTCGAGCAAGTGGACAAAACATGTGCCTATCAATATTTCTTTCCAATTGGAAAGTAATGATAAAGCAGGCACTTACAAGACATAAAGTGGGCATCCCCACTTATGCTAAAGACAAAGGTATTTGGAATAATACCTAAACTAGATTCCTTTAGGAATAGTAAAAACCATCCTGGTAGAAAATAATTTCGTTCCTTTGGAACGCTATTTTCCACAGAGATTAGAACTCCTATTACTCATAGGCCTCTAGATAGGCTTGTGCTATACCTTTAGGATAACACATATCTCTGTTATTTGAGAAGTCTTCTGAGGAACCAGCTTCTGCGATGAGCTATGGGAGAGTGGCTTCGTCCTGGTTGTCTATATCAAGAAGTGCTTGTTGTAGCTTCTTCTTGAGAGCTGCCTTGGATGAAGCAGAAGGTGTGGGCTGAGTTGTTGTTTTCCTTTTGCTTGGAACCGGGGACTTAGACTTAGACATCCATCCTTTTACAATTATCTCTTTGGATAAATACCTGATACGATCAAATAAGGTGACCTTGAAGTCCCAGTTGATAATGTAAGAAATCCTTTTCTGGGTGAAATATTTGCAAATTTTGATGTGTGCTGGCAAAGTAATGTTTTCTTGAGTCTTCTAAAAGTCTTCAAGCTTCTGCAGGAACCGTTGAGAGAGATTTTCTATTTTTCCTCCGAATGCTTTCCAGCAGTCATAAAACTAAGTCGGGATAGTGGCCTTGACCAAATCTGAACTGTACTTGAAAAACCATATATGGGTAGGTCTGAAGTACATGAAATTATACCATGCTTGTTTGTATGTGAACCCATTGTAGGTTTGGGGTTTATGTCTTACACTAAGAGGTATGGGGGCGAGAAGATGGTCAGCTTTCCACTCAAATGGGGTGAGAATCCTTTTGATGGTGAACTGAGAATATAGAATGAATTCTGGGCTTTTCTTGTAATATACATTCTCAATCTCAATGGAGTCAGTATCAACAAGAATGGCCTCATAATACCGATGAGTATGGAGTGGGTCGAAAACTATCGATGTAGTTCAAGTTAAGGTAGCAGGGTTTGATCAAGTCTTGGACCCTACCAGTTTCATAATCTTTATCTAATGCTAAAATGGGAAATGCCCTAGTAGGAACATAATCAAAAGACACTTGGGCCTGAGAAGACTGGGTTTGAGAAAACTGTTTGTTGGGCTGGACACTTGGGGTAACAGTCTGGGCAAATAATTCTGGGATCAGAATTTCATAACTCTTCTTTGTTTTGACTTTTGAAGAGGTTTCTGATTTTGGGCCTTCAGGTGCTGGACCTCTGATTTGGGGAATATTTTCTAAAATGGAGAACTTATTTTGGCTTTAGGCCAGACTAGGTAAAGGGGGAAATGAAGGCCTCAGTTGGGCCAGGTCAGAAGGAAGGAAAGGTTTGACCGTAGGGGTCGGGCTTTTGGACTTGATATTTTTGAATAAGGAGTTAGGCCTGGATGGCTTCATGACCCTGTAGAAATTCATGGGTTAAGAAATCAGGAAGGGAGTTATTTTTTCCTTTAATATATTCAATTTTAAAATCAAAGTTAGATAATAGAGCTTGCCATCTAGCAAAAATTTGTTTGGAAACAAGATTTTTAACATCTTTAAATAAAATCTCTTTAGATGACTTGCAATCAACACAAAGTAAAAATGGTTTATTTACCAAATCATCTTGAAATTTTATGATACATAGCACTATAGATAAAACTTCTTTTTTCACCGTGCTATAGTTTTTTTGGGTAGGGTTCCATACTTCTGAAGTAAATCTTACCAGTTGCTCCTCACTAGTTTGATTAATTCATTGCTTAAGAATACCTCCATAACCTAGTTAGAGGTATCAGTCTCAACTATCATAAAGGCTTCTAGGTTAGGAATGCCTAGGCAAGGAAGATTTTTGACTATCTTCTTAAATTTCCTAACTGGCTCAGTTTGATCATCACTCCAGGGTGAGGGATTCTTTCTAAGATGCCTATATAAGGAGTTAGAGATCTACCTGACCTTAGGAATAAAATCAGCAACATACTTAAGGCTTCCTAAGAACCTTTGGATTTGGGTTTTATCCTTAATCTCGTTGGGGAATTTACTAGAGAACTCAATGGCTCGGCAAATAAGTTAATGGCTACCCTGGTATAAGTCATGACCTAGAAATATAATAGAGGTTTGAAAGAGCTTAATCTTTTTAGCACTAACAACCAGACCATTTAGCTTAACTACATTAAAAAAGGTGTTAAGATGTTTAAAGTGAGAATCTATGTTCTCAGAAAAAATTAACACATCATCAATATAAACAATTAACATATAAGAGTAAGGATTTAAAATGTTATTCATAATGTTCTGGAACTCAGACAGAGCATTTTTTAATCCGAATGGCATGGCATTCCATTCATAATTCCTAAAAGGAATGTTGAATGCAGTCTTATATCTATCTTCTTCCTTTATTTGGATTTGCAAGAATCCAAACTTCATATCGAACTTACTAGATCTCGAAAATGAAGTGTGATATCAAACTTTCAAATGGTTTGAGATTACTGGTAAGCTTGACGACCAACAGGAGTCCCTGCAAGTCTTGGTCAACAAGTGGTATACTCAGCCCAACAAAGTAGTTGAGTCTGTTACCCCTCCGTTAGAAGGGATAAAAATCCCTCACTCAAATAATGTTGTTTCTGCATCTCCATTCAAGCTTAAAAGTTTGAATCCTTCAGAATTAGCATCTAATGCAGATATTGATAGAATTGTCGAGCAGAACAATTACACCAATAAATACTTCATACTGTCTCTCAACATATAAAGGACTCTAAACCTAAATCTGCAATCACAAATCCCCCTACTCTATTTAGGCCCAGTACTAGCCATACGATAGAGCCTAATCCTATTTTTATACCTCCTGAGTTTAATCGTGAAATGTTCCCCAAGCTTAGAGATGAAATAGCAGTCTCTAGAATGCTGGTCGAACAACTGGCACAATGTCTTGCCAAATTTCACGTCTCCAATAAAGAAAAAGCTATCGAAGCTCAATCCTCTGATTCTCCTAAATCCAAAGGTACCAATCCTTCTAAACCCTAAGGTACTAATCTTTCTCAAGCTTCTGGGAGTGTCCAAACTCTTTCGAAGAACTCTTTTCACAAACACTCTGACCAATATCCAAATTGGAAAAACTATTACAAGCGTCCTTCCTTTCATGATACTCAGTATGAGGAAGATCATCTTCATTTCCAATCAGCACATGATAGTAGAGGCATCGTCGAATGGAATATTGATGGGTTAGGAATATCAGATGTATTGTATACACCAAGAAATAGGTGTTTGTGTCACCAGCTACAAGTTACGAGGATCTTCTGACAAAGAAGCAACTTCAATGCTAGCTACTAGTTTTACTAGTATGCTGAAATTTTGGTAGGATAACTACATCACTAAAGACCAAAAATTTAGTATTCTCTCAGCCACCACAGTCATTACTACGATAAAGACTGAGGATGGTATGGAAGTCGAGAACTCTGATATCCATCAAGATGCTAGTGCCACTCTGCTCTATCACATAGCCAAACACTTTGTAGGTGAGCCTAAACTATTGAAATTCTGAACAATCTTAGGTGTCCAAAATTAGGAGACTTTAGGTGGTATAAAAACCAGTTTTTAGCCAAAATAATGACTAGACCTAATTGCAATAGTGATTTCTGGAAAGACAGATTTATTAGTGGTATGCCTCCCTTGTTCGCCGATAAGGTTAGAAACAAAATCCAAAATAGGTGTGGTGGTAAGATCCCCTATGATCAAATGACTTATGGTGATGTTATCAGCATAGTGAATACTACAACCCTAGAACTGTGTACTGACCTTAAGCTCAAGAGTCAACTTAAGAAAGATAGATTGACCACTAGAGCTGAATTAGGTAGTTTTTCCCGTGACTTTGGATACGGCAATTTAGATTCTCCTCCTTCTAAGGTAGCAAAGAAGAAGTGTAACAAATCCTTCCATAAATCTAGAAAGTTTAGAAAAGGTAAGTATAAGGCTGACCAACATAAACCTAAGAGGAGACAATGGTATTAAAAATCGTCGATATGTGGGGTGATTGAACCGACTCATCTACAACTCATCTTTGAAAAAAAGATGCGCTCCTACGTGAGGATGGGGGAAATGAAAGTCAGAACCATGTGCATGGATAAAAAAGCGCACTTTGAGGGAAGAGGGGAAGAAAGACTATAGAAAGGCTAAGTGAAGTACTTATAGGGACTAATTTAACATTTTTCTTTCCTCTTCTTGCTTATCACCTTCTTTCCCCTTCCTCGCATCCTAATATAATAAAGATCAAGACGAGTAGCACCAAGTCCAGATATCTCCCTTCGAGATCGCTAGCATCAATCGAATGAAGAAATTAAGAATATTGTTTCTTGATATCTCAATTGGTCATATTCAAAATCAAGTGTCCCCTTTCAATGAATGATCGAAAGAACCACTTTAGATAATTAATATTATTCAAATTTTGAGACAAAAGAATTCCTCTGCTATCAAAATATCTAATATTTTGAAAAACTTTCACTGATTCCCCCCTCCAGCCATTTCCCATTCAAACTCGCTTTCACTTGCCCAATCTATGGGATATTATAGAAACCTCTAGGGGATATTAATAAGTATCACCCGCCTGCTAAAGATGCAAGCAAGAAGGAAGGGAGTCAAAGAGACCACGGTCACCAGAAGCATGCTAGCTGTAATCAAACTCGAATTGACTCTTCTCTTCACTAGATTGGAAAGGGGGGACTCTCCAAAGAGAGGCCCGAGCAGAATGAAGTTGTGCTTCTGTGGCAAACTAGCCTGGACTAGAAAATCAGCAAGCCTGTATGAATCGGTCAATCAAATGGGAAAAGACCAAAACTGAAAAGCCCTTCTCTGCATTTCATTAAGCATTTCCCATTTTACTCACTAAAAATGTTGCCCCAAAAAACATTCAAAAGAAGAGGTCATGCCGAAACTCTTCGAATCTGAGGTTGAGTTCTGGCATCTTTTTCTGTTCCAAGATGAAAATGGACTTATCCACCCATGACAAATCCAAATATAAGTAAGATAATCCATTTTGTAAGAGGAAATCTACAACGTTCATTAAGAATGAATCTGTCTGATCTTTCCTTCCAGAGTACTCCGCAAAAAAACTCCTTCCTCTCCTTCCAGTCGAGCGACTTCGTTCCCTAGCTTTCCCATTGGGGATAGTGTGTCATGGATTCCTAGGGGAGAATCCTTTTTCTTTGATAACTAAATAGTTTGATGGTCATTAGAAACATAGACCTTCCCATAAGGAAGATGTTTGCTAGAACTGTGGTAAAATAGGTCATAGAGCCAGTCAGTGTAAGTCTTCTAAGAAGAAGTAAAAGATTAATCTCCTAGGTCTAGACGATGATACAAAAGAGAAAATCTTTACTATCCTCCAAGATAGTGATTCTCATTCTGACTATTCGTCTTCAGAAGAATATAGTGACGACGAAAATATTAACATCACTTGTGAGTCTAAAGGAAGCCAGTCAGAATCAGAAGACTCTTGTATAGAGAATTGCGAAGGTGTTTTTTGTGATTGCACCAAACACATTATTAGCGTCATCTCTGAGGATTCAACCTATTAAACCCTCTGTCTTGGACTTGCAAAAAGAGATGAATTCTCTTAAGCAAGAAGTCAAGGAGATGAAGTCTCGACTTGACAAAGTTGAAGTTAAAATACTTACCTCTCAAGTTCTTAGAGATGTTTCTGTTACTATAGGCAAAGGAAAGTCTATAAATCCTCTGAATACAGAAGATATTCCTAGTTTTCTAGGCGAGCAATCCAGTCCTACTATCCTAGAGGAACCTAGCCCCTCTGTATTCTCCATCAAGACTCTTAGTCAGCATATGCCCATTAAATTGGTCATTGCTAAAGACTTTGTGTTAAATAAAATTGCTTTATTTGACACTAGGGCTGATAGCAATTGTATTGCGAAAGGCCTGATTCCCCTCAAGTACCAAGATAAGGGTTCTATTCATTTATTTTCCGCTACTGGAAAGCGGATGAAGATAGATTATAAGTTGTCTAAAGCTCAAATCTGTAATAATAATATTTGCTTTACGAATGACTTTGTTATAACTGAAAATATCAATGAAGATATTATTGTGGGATTACTGTTTGTTAATCAGTTAAAACCATATACTGATGATATAGATGGTATTCATGCTTCTGTCATTGGTCAAAAGGTCTTTTTCCCATTCATTAAATCTCTTTCTCCAGAGGAAAGTTTATTTTTAAAAGACAAAACTGTGTTTAAAATAAATCATCTTTCTTCTCGTATTTCTTTTACTAAATAAGAAATTATAATTGAACAAATTAAACAAACTTTAAAGACCCCGGGAATGGTTGCTAAGATTGATTCCCTTCAAAATAAGTTTGAAAATGAAGTTTGTTCTAATTTGCCTTCTGCATTTTGGAATGTTAAAAAGCATTCTATTTCACTCCTATACATCGATGGTTTTGATGAACTGAATATCCCTATGAAGGCTAGACCAATTCAAATGAACCATGATCTATTGGAGGTTTTCAAAGCCGAGATTAACCATCTGCTTGAAAATGGTATACTCCGCCCCTCTAACTCTCCCTGGAGTTATTCTGCATTTTATGTTAATAATTCTGCAGAAAAGGAGAGAGGACCTGCTAGGCTTGTCATTAATTATAAGCCCCTGAACGCTGTCCTTAAATGGATCCGCCATCCAATCCCTAACAAAAGGGATCTTCTTAAGCGAACTTATAAAGCAAACCTTTATAGTAAGAACGATATGAAGTTTGGATTCTGGCAAATCCAAATAAAGGAAGAAGATAGATATAAGACTGCATTCAACATTCCTTTTGGGCATTATGAATGGAATGTCATGTCGTTCGGATTAAAAAATGCGCCATCTGAGTTCCAGAATATTATGAATAACATTTGTAATTTGTATTCTTATATGTCAATTGCCTTTATTGATGATGTGTTAATTTTTTCTGAGAACATAGATTCTCACTTTAAGCATCTTAACACCTTTTTTAATGTCGTTAAGCTAAATGGTCTGGTTGTTAGTGTTAAAAAGATTAAGTTCTTTCAAACCTCTATTAGATTTCTTGGTCATGACTTATACCAGGGTAGTCATAAACCTATTTACCGAGCCATTGAGTTCTCTAGTAAATTCCCCGATGAGATTAAGGATAAAACCCAACACCAAAGGTTCTTAGAAAGCCATAATTATGTTGCTGATTTTATTCCTAAGGTCAGGCAGATTTGCGAGCCCTTATATAGGCATCTTAGAAAGAATCCCTCACCCTGGAGTGATGATCAAACCAACGCAGTTAGGAAAATTAAGAAGATAGTCAAAAATCTTCCTTGCCTAGGGCATTCCTAACCCAGAAGCCTTTATGATAATTGAGACTGATTCCTCTGAACTAGGTTATGGAGGTATTCTAAAGCAACGAATTAATCTAACTAGTGAGGAGCAACTAGTAAGATCTACTTCAGAAGTCTGGAACCCTACCTAGAAAAACTATAGCACGGTGAAAAAGAAAGTTTTATCTATAGTGCTATGTATCACAAAATTTCAAGATGATTTGGTAAATAAACCATTTTTACTTTGTGTTGATTGCAAGTCAACTAAAGAGATTTTATTTAAAGATGTTAAAAATCTTGTTTCCAAACAAATTTTTGCTAGATGGCAAGCTCTACTATCTAGATTTAATTTTGAAATTGAATATATTAAAGGAGAAAAAAACTCCCTTCCTGATTTCTTAACTCGTGAATTTCTACAGGGTCATGAAGCCATCCAAACCTAACTCCCCATTCAAAAAACGTCAGGTCCGAAAGGACGACCCCTATATTCAGACCTTCCTTCCTTCTAACCTGACCCAACTGAGGCCTTCATTTCCCCCTTTACCTAGTCTGGCCCAAAGCCAAAATAATTTCTCCATTTTAGGAAAGATTCCCCAAATCATCGGCCCAGCACCGGAAGGCCCAGAATCAGAAACCTCTTCAAAAGTCCAAACTAAGAAGAGTTATGAAATTCCGATCCCAGAATCGTTTGCCCACGCTGTTACCCCAAGTGTCTAGCCCAACAAATAGTCTTCTCAAACCTAGTCCTCTTAGGCACAAGAGTCTTTCGATTATGTTCCTACTAGGGCATTTCTCATTTTAGCCTTAGACAAAGATTATGAAACTGGTAGGGTCCAAGACTTGATCAAAACCTGCTACCTTAACTCGAACTACATCGATAGTTCTGACCAACACCATACTTCTCTATATTATGAGGACATTCTTATTGATAGTGACTGCATTGAGATTGAGCAAGTATATTCTGAGAAAAGCCCAGAATTCATTCTATATTCTTTGTTCACCATCAAAAGGATTCTCACCCCATTTGAGTGGAAAGCTGACCATCTTCTTGCGCCCATACCTCTGAGTATGAGACATAAACCCCAAACCTACAACTGCTTCACATACAAACAAGCATGGTATAATTTCATGTACCTCAGACCTACCCATACATAGTTTGTTAGGTACAGTTCAGAATTAGTCAAGGCAACTATCCCAAGGTAGTTTTATGACTGGTGGAAAGCATTCATGGAAAAATAGAAAACCTCCCTCAACGGTTCCTGTAGAAGTTTGAAGATTTTTAGAAGACTCAGGAAATCACTACTTTGCCAGCACACATCAAAATGTGCAAATATTTCATCCAGAAAAGGATTTCTTACATTATCAGCTGGGACTTCAAGGTCACCGAATTTGATCGTATCAGGTATTTATCCAAAAAGATAATGGTAAAAGGATGGGTGCCTAAGTCTAATCCCCATTTTTGAGCAAAGGGAAAACAACAACTCAGCCCACGTATTTTGCTTCATCCAAGGCAGCTCTCAAGAAGAAGCTACAATAAGCACTTCTTGACATAGATAACCAGGAAGAAGCCACTCTCCTATAGCTCATTGCAAAAGCTGGTTCCTCAAAAGACTCCTCAAATAACAGAGATATGTGTTATCCTAAAGGTATAGCATAACCCTATCTAGAGGCCTATGAGGAATAGGAGTTTTAATCTCTATGGAGAATAGAGTTCCAAAGGAACGAAATTATTTTCTGTCGGGATGGATTTTACTATTTCTAAAGGAATCTAGTTTGGGTATTGTTCCAGATACCTTTGTCTTTAGCATAAGTGGGGATGCCCACTTTATGTCTTGTAAGTGCCTACTTTACCATTACTTTCCAACTCGAAAGAAAAACTGATAGGCATGTGTTTTGTCTACTTGCTCAAAGGAATCTTATCCTTCAGTCACGCGTCTATAATAGGGTCCACCAATTAATTAGTGTCGGTCACCTATAGCTATCAGACCCACTATTTTGTAAATGAAAGCAAATTGCCAGAGGGTCCCACTACTTAGTGTCGGCATCATCTAGGCCGTCCACGCAAGAGGATTTGAGACCTTACTCTTCTCTTTTATGTCTATATATAGACACTTAGATTCTCCTGGGAAGGCATCGAAAAGTTTTAGCAAAACTCTGCCGAAATTACTCCTTAGCCTTCTATTCCTACTATCAATCTTCGGTCATTCAGTCCACAGTTGTAATCTCCTTTATCTGGAATAAAGATAATGTTTTAAGTAAGCTTTTACTCTGATCTTTTTTATTATGTTGTTAATATTAACCATATTATAAAGACACTATACGAATTGAGTTGGGTTAGTGGTGAAAGCACCAGTTCGATTAAGATCCTGCTCCCCTTTTAAGTAAGCTTTTACTCTAATCTTTTTTATTACGCTATTAATATTAACCATATTATAAAGACACTATACGAATAGAGCTAGGTTAGTGGTGAAAGCACCAGTTCAATTAAGATCCTGCTCCCCTAGGTATCAGAGCTATTCTATCAAGCAACGATGTTTGTATACGTGTTTAGCATGAGCAACTAAATATAGATACTGTCCGGAGCTTGAGGGTTTCAAGAGATACGATTATGGGTTAATGTTTTGAAATTTTCTAAGTTATGTATTATGTTTAATTCTTATTATTTAGTATTGTTTACTTTCTTTGTCGTATGAGGTACTTATTTTCTCTTAAGTGTGAGGTAACCAATTAATTTCCAGTTTAGACGTTGACAAGCCTGTCCCTATGGTCCAGTTAGCCATGGTGAGGCGTTGTTAGTGTCCTTTAGGTGTTCCCATCACCAAGATAATTATAAGAGAAAAAGAGGTAAAGCCAAGAGGACGCATAGAAAGCTACAATCCTGTAATAAGAAGAATTAAGCCTAATCTATACCTTAGTCTAGTTTCATACCCTTTACCCCTGGTCTTAGATCTTGATATTCACTCAGCTCTAGACAGTAATTTCTTTTGATGAATAATCAAACTGTTTTATATTCTGTTAACTTATCTTCTCGTATAACTCAGATTGTCGTCACTGAATCTAATTTGGTTAACTGGAGTATCCCTAAACAACCTTTTCATAAGATCTATCAAATAGGTCATTTTACTTTTGTTCATAATCACAATATTAAAACTTGTGAATCTACTGTTGCTATTAATAACTCTTTAGAAGTTATAAAGTTAATAAATGAGCAAGATATAACTAAATATAATTCTAATTTTAATTACTTGTATATTGGTCTTGTTCAAGTTGCGATTAAGCCTTTATTTTAATCTACTATTGTTCAAGTACTTAATATTCCTGTTTGTGCTTTACTCCATGATGCACGTTTTTTGAACTTCGATGATTCTCTGTTAGGAGCTTTAGAAAGTAACCTTGCCAATGGCCCTGTTTACTTTAACTGTTATCCTAATTTCTGCATTGATATTAATTATCCAAATATTTTGGATACATTACCTTTCAATATTAAAACTATGAATATGAATAGCAAATCTGAAACTAGAGAATTAGCTGTTATATGTAGGGTGTACTATAGGTTGATGAGGACTACCTTAGCGCCTAAAGCGAGGATAGAGAGTACCAAAGGTGTTACTATGCTAATGGAAGCTAACCAAGAGCATAGTACCATCTTTGTTCCTCATCTCCTCAAGTGGAATGACCTTCTGGCCAATACCGATTGGCATTTTGAAGGTATTACCCATCCTGCTCCCCCTCATTCTGAATCTTGTTAGATTGAACGCATCATTCCGAATATCAATGGTTCGGTTGATCTCAAGTTTCTTGATTTTAGACCTCGTAGAAGTTTCTACCCTGGATTCACTTTTTCAAAACCCCCAGAGGATGTATCCTATTATAGGTCTCAGTCCTGTCAATCTCGGGATAAGGGTAATGTCAAAGCAGTCGACTTTTCAGGAGAAATCCCTAAAGTTTTTTTATAAACCCCAAGTTAGAGAATCCTCTAGTCCCACAGCATTCGATATGGAGCCTCCCAGGTAGTATTTAGGTGGTCCACGTGAAAGGATCTGAGACCTTACTCTTCTTTTTTATATCTATAAATAGACACTTAGAGTCTCCTGGAAAGGCATCAAAAAATTTTAGCAAACCTCTGCCGAAATTACTCCTTAGCCTTCTGTTCCTACTATCAATCTTCGGTCATTCAGTCCACAGTTGTGGCCTAGATGATACCGACACTAAGTAGGGGGACCCTACGACAATTTGATTTCTTGTACCAAATAGTGGGTCTGATAGCTAAAGGTGATCAACACTAATTAATTAGCGGACCCTATTACAGACGCGTGACTAAAGGATAAGATTCCTTCGAGCAAGTGGACAAAACACGTGCTTATCAATTTTTCTTTCCAGTTGGAAAGTAATGATAAAGAAGGCACTTACAAGAAATAAAGTGGGCATCCCCACTTACTCTAAAGACAAAGGTATCTGGAATAATATCCAAACTAGATTTCTTTAGGAATAGTAAAAACCACCCCGACAGAAAATAATTTCGTTCCTTTGGAACTCTATTTTCCACAGAGATTAGAACTCCTATTCCTCATAGGCCTCTAGATAGGCTTATGCTATACCTTTAGGGTAACACATATCTCCATTATCTGAGGAGTCTTTTGAGGATCCAGCTTCTGCGATGAGCTGTAGGAGAGTGGCTTCGTTCTGGTTGTCTATATCAAGAAGTGCTTGTTGTAGTTTCTTCTTGAGAGCTACCTTGGATGAAGCAGAAGGTGTGGGCTGAGTTGTTGTTTTCCCTTTGCTTGGAACCGGGGACTTAGACTAAGGCACCCTTCCTTTTACCATTATCTCTTTGGATAAGTACTTGATACGATTAAATAAGGTGACCTTGAAGTCCCAGCTGATAGTGTAAGTAATCCTTTTCTGGATGAAATATTTGCACATTTTGATGTGTGCTGGCAAAGTAGTGATTTACTGAGTCTTCTAAAAATCTTCAAGCTTCTGCAGGAACCATTGAGAGAGGTTTTTTGTTTTTCCTCTGAATGCTTTCCACCAGTCATAAAACTAAGTTGGGATAGTGGCCTTGACCAAATCTGAACTGTACTTGAAAAACCATGTATGGGTAGGCCTGAAGTACATGAAATTATACCATGCTTGTTTGTATGTGAACCAGTTGTAGGTTTGGAGTTTATATCTCATACTCAGAGGTATGGGGGTGAGAAGATGGTCAGCGTTCCACTCAAATGGGGTGAGAATCCTTTTGATGGTGAACTGAGAATATAGAATGAATTCTGGGCTTTTCTCAGAATATACATGCTCAATCTCAATAGAGTTAGTATCAACAAGAATGGCCTCATAATGCAAACGAGTATGGAGTGGGTCGGAACTATCGATGTAGTTCGAGTTAAGGTAGCAGGGTTTGATCAAGTCTTGGACCCTACTAGATTCATAATCTTCGTCTAAGGCTAAAATGGGAAATTCTCTTGTAGGAACATAATTAAAAGACTCTTGGGCCTGACAAGACTGGGTTTGAGAAAACTGTTTGTTAGGCTAGACACTTGGGGTAATAGCCTAGGCAAACGATTCTGGGATCAAAAATTCATAACTCTTCTTAGTTTGGACTTTTGAAGAGGTTTCTGATTTTGGGCCTTCAAGTGCTGGGCCTGTGATTTGGGGAATCTTTCCTAAAATGGAGAACTTATTTTGGCTTTGGGCCGAACTAGGCAAAGGGGGAAATGAAGGCCTCAGTTGGGCCAGGTTAGAAGGGAGGAAAGGTCTGATCGTAGGGGTCGGCCTTTTGGATTTGACATTTTTGAATGGGGAGTTAGGCCCGGATGGCTTTATGACCCTGTAGAAGTTAACGGTTTAAGAAATCAGGAATGGAGTTATTCTCTCCTTTAATATATTCAATTTCAAAATCAAAGCTAGATAGTAGAGCTTCTCATCTAGCAAAAATGTATTTGGAAACAAGATTTTTAACATCTTTAAATAAAATCTCTTTAGCTGACTTGCAATCAACACGAAGTAAAAATGGTTTATTTACTAAATCATCTTGAAATTTTGTGATACATAGCACTATAGATAAAACTTCTTTTTTCACCGTGCTATTATTTTTCTGGGTAGGGTTCCAGACTCCTGAAGTAAATCTTACCAGTTGCTCCTCACTAGTTGGATTAATTTGTTGCTTAAGAATACCTCCATAACCTAGTTCAGAGGCATCAGTCTCAACTATGATAAAGGCTTCTAGGTTAGGAATGCCTAGGCAAGAAAGATTTTTGACTATCTTTTTAATATCCCTAACTGCCTCGGTTTGATCATCACTCCAGGGTGAGGGATTCTTTCTAAGACGCCTATATAAGCGCTCACAGATCTGCCTGACCTTAGGAATACAATCAGCAACATAATTAAGGCTTCCTTAGAATCTTTGGAGTTAGGTTTTACCCTTAATATCGTCGGGGAATTTACTAGAGAACTCAATGGCTTGGCAAATAGGTTTATGACTACCCTGGTATAAGTCATGACCCAAAAATCTAATAGAGGTTTGAAAGAGCTTAATCTTTTTAGCACTAACAACCAGACCATTTAGCTTAACGACATTAAAAAAGGTGTTCAGATGTTTAAAGTGAGAATCTATGTTCACAAAACAAACTAACACATCATCAATATAGACAATTGACATATAAGAATACTGATTAAAAATGTTATTCCTAATGTTCTGGAACTCAGAAGGAGCATTTTTTAATCCAAATGGCATGACATTCCATTCATAATGCCCAAAAGGAACATTGAATGCAGTCTTATATCTATCTTCTTCCTTTATTTAGATTTGCCAGAATCCAGACTTCATATCAAACTCACTATAAAGTTTTGCTTTATAAGTTCGCTTAAGAAGATCCTTTTTGTTAGGGATTGGATGGTTGATCAATTTAAGGACAACGTTCAGGGGCTTATAATTAATGACAAGTCTGGGAGCTCCTCTCTCCTTTAATGCAGAATTATTAACATAAAATGTAGAACAACTCCAGGGAGAGTTAGAGGGGTGGACTGTAATATTTTCAAGCAGATGGTTAATCTCAGCTTTGCAAACCTCTAACAGATCATGGTTCATTTGAATCGATCTAGCCTTCGTAGGGATACTCTGTTCATTAAAACCATCGATGTATGGGAGTGCAACAGAATGCTTTTTAACATTCCAAAATGCAGAAGGCAAATTAGAACAAACTTCATTTTCAAACTTCTTTTGAAGGGAATCAATCTTAGCAACCATTCCCGAGGTCTTTAAAGTTTATTTAATTTGTTCAGTTGTAATTTCTTGTGTAAGAAAAGAAATATGAGAAGAAAGGTGATTTATTTTAAACATAGTTTTGTCTTTTAAAAATAAACTTTCCTCTAGAGAAAGAGATTTAACGAACGGGCAAAAGACCTTTTGACCAAGGACAGAAGCATGAATACCATCTATATCATCAGTATATGGTTTTAACTAATTAATAAACGGTAATCCCAGAATAATATCTTCATTGATATTTTCAGTTATAACAAAGTCATTCGTAAAACAAATATTATTATTACAGATATGAGCTTTAGACAACTTATAATATCTTCATCTGCTCTCCAGTAGCAAAAAATAAATGAATAGTACCTTTCTCTAGGTACTTGAGGGGAACCAGGCCTTTCACAATACATTGCGATCAACCCCAGTGTCAAATAAAGCAATTTTATTTAACACAAAGTCTGTTACTATGCTTATGGAAGATAACCAAGAGCATAGTACTATCTTTGTTCCTCGTCTTCTCAGGTGGAATGACCTTCTAGCTAATACTGATTGGCATTTTGAAGGCATTACCCAACCTGCTCCCTCTCATTTTGAATCTCGTCAGATTGAACGCATCATTCAGAATATGGATGGTTCGGTTGATCTCAAATATGTTTGGTGACATTGATTCTGACCACTTTCCTGACTTGGGCTTGAACCTTTGTTATTGCAGTGCAAGGTAGTCTCTCTGATTATTCAGCGGTTTACCAAATATGTAGGAGATACCACTTTATTCCGCCTTTGGACACTTTTGCCCCCCTTTCTAAGATTTGTCAAGTATTATCCATTTGTGCACTTTTAGTTTCATTTCCTCACATAACACATGCATAATCGTTAGAGTTTGGAAATTATAGCACATTAAGGGCAATGTTTCTTTGAAAAGTAGCCCTAAAATGTGTTCAAAATATGGACTCATTAGACCATAAATGGAGCATACTTTAACAATTTGGTAAATTGGAGGGCATACTCCCTCACGCTCATGCTCCCTTGCTTCAAGTTGATGAACTCCTTGACCTTTACCTCCCTAAGCTTGATGGGAAACAATCAATCTAAAAAGGCATACTTGAATTCCTCTCAACCAATAGGACCTACTCCTTAGAACCTCTCATCGACCCATTGCTCGAACCAAATCTCAGCCACTCCTTTAAGTTGGTAGGCTACCAACTCAGCTTTTTCTTCGAATAGAATATCCATCACTACCACAACCTGATAAGCTTCCTCAATAAACTCAATAGGGCCCTCGTCTTTCTATGAACCATGAAATTCTAAGGGGTTCATCCACATAAAGTCATGTGCTC